>ML308242.1:0-170746 GCA_005239505.1 Nicotiana paniculata
TACTTAGTAATGTATAAGATTGATTATCAATTACAATATAATTTATGTATGCGTATTAAATTAATCATTTTCTTAAATATAATATAAAAAATTACTTTACATAGATGCCATTATAATCTATTAAAATTAATTACCTAGCGAATAATTATTTATAATAATTTTAGTTAAATAAAATATTTATTTAAAGCTTCTAATAATTTTTTTATAATAATTTTAGTTGTAATAATTAAAAAGAAAAATAAAATATTTTGTCTATGTAAACTAAGGAACTTGAGCCCCGTATGCTGAAGTTGTTGTCTTTATAACTTGGGAACTTCAGCCCCGTATGCTGAAGTTCCCCATTTACAAAAGACAAAACTTCAGCTTTAGAGCTGAAGTTCCCCAGTGTAACTGGGGGAACTTCAACCCCTATGCTGAACTTTTTGTCTTTATAACTGGGGAACTTCAGCCCCGTATGCTGAAGTTCCTCATTTACAAAGACAAAAACTTCAGCTCTAGAGCTGAAGTTCCCCAATGTAACTGGGGGAACTTCAACCCCGTATGAAGTTCCCCATTTACAAAGACAAAAACTTCAGCTCTAGAGCTGAAGTTCCCCAATGTAACTGGGGGAACTTCAACCCCGTATGAAGTTCCCCATTTACAAAGACAAAAACTTCAGCTCTAGAGCTGAAGTTCCCCAATGTAACTGGGGGAACTTCAACCCCGTATGAAGTTCCCCATTTACAAAGACAAAAACTTCAGCTCTAGAGCTGAAGTTCCCCAGTGTAACTTGGGGAACTTCAGCCCCGTATACTGAAGTTTTTGTACCGATGCAATTTTTTTTACAAAAGCGAGTATAGGTTAAAACGTGGCACAAAAAGTGGGTACGGATGCAAAAGCCCCAATTTTTCATATTATCTCCCCAAAAATTTCCCTTCTCCTCTCTTTCCCTCCCTCCCCTTCTCTGTTACTCCCACTGCCGCCCCCCACCCACTGCCGGACCATTGCTCGCCGGACCTTCCCTTGTCGCCGCCACTGCTCGCCGGACCACCCACTGCCGCCCCCACCCACTGTCGCCCCCCACCACCCTATCTCTCATTCTCCACCTTAAAAAAAAGGTAAATTTGAACTTGAATATTGAATCTCTTTCTAGTTTTAGTTTCAATTATGTCAACATTGTAGTTTATTGTTTGATTTAGTGTTTCAATTATGTGAACATTATATTTTATTGAGGATTAGGATTTAAGGTCTTGTTTTAATTAGATTTGTTAAATAATTTTATTAACTAATTAGTTTAATTAGTGTTGAATTTAGTTTAGTTAGATTTAAATTATGTATTGTCTTTAGGATATGAATTGAACATTTAGGATATGAGTTGAACCTTTAGGATATGAATTAATTAACTAAAAACGATTAGGATATGAATTAACTAAATTAATTTGTTCTTGTTTTGTTTGTATATATGGAACATCTCTACAAATAGTTTATAGATGTATAAACATTGTAGTTTATTGTTTGATTTAGTCTTTCAATTTTGTGAACATTGTTTTTTATTGAGGATTAGGGTTTAAGGTCTTTTTTTAATTAGATTTATTAAATAATTTTATTAACTAATTAGTTTAATTAGTGTTGAATTTAGTTTAGTTAGATTTAAATTATGTATTGTCTTTAGGATATGAATTGAACATTTAGGATATGAGTTGAACCTTTAGGATATGAATTAATTAACTAAAAACGATTAGGATATGAATTAACTAAATTAATTTGTTCTTGTTTTATTTGTATAGATGGAACATCGTACTTGGATGTACAATAGGAATTATCCTAATCGGCGGGGATTGCGGGAGGAATTTGTAGAAGGTGTTGAGGTCTTTGTTAGACATGCAATGGAACTTCCACCATACCAAAAAGATGGATTAATTAGGTGCCCTTGTTTTAACTGCGACTGTATGAGGTTTGAAAAATCGGAGGAAGTTAAAAAGTTCATATTTATAGGAAGGGGTTTATAGAGAATTACTTTGTGTGGACTTATCATGGAGAGGTCGATGGTAGCAATGGGATATTTCATAACATGGTTGCGGGTGAAAGTAGTAGGTCGGTGGAGAATACAAATTATGATTCTAGAATNGTCGATGGTAGCAATAGGATATTTCATAACACGGTTGCAGGTGAAAGTAGTAGGTCAGTGAAGAATACAAATTATGATTCTAGAATGCACGATATGGTTGCAGATGCTTTTGGGATGCAATTTGGGAGTGAGCCCACTGAAAACGTTGAACAAACCCCTAATGATGACGCAAGACGTTTTTTTAAAAAGTTAGAGGAAGCTAGTCGTCCATTAAAGGAAGAAATTCCGCACTCTCAGTTGTTTGTTGCAGTTAGATTACTAAGTATAAAATCTGATTGGAATATTTCTCAGGCAGCCATGGACTCTTTCATTGACCTTATGACTGAACTAGTTGACCCTGATATCAGCTTACCTGATGATTTCTATAAGGCAAAGAGATTGGTTTCTAAGTTAGGACTTTCGTCAATGAGAATTGATTGTTGTGAAGGTGGTTGCATGTTATATTATAAAGATAATGCAGATTTAGACAGTTGTAAGTTTTTCCACAAGCCTCGTTTCAAGAGGCTTTCCAGCGGAAAAATGGTCGCTATCAAGGCGATGCATTATTTACCTCTTATACCTAGGTTAAAGAGGTTATATGCATCGGAAAGTTTTGCTTCTCATATGAGATGGCACTTTGAAAATAGAATACCACCAGGTCTTATGGGTCATCCTTCAGATGGAGAAGCTTGGAAGCACTTTGATAGGACATATCTCGATTTTGCTAGTGAACCAAGGAACATTCGGTTGGGTCTGTGTGCGGATGGCTTCACGCCTTTTTCTGTATCTGCGACACCATATTCATGCTGGCCTGTCTTTCTGACACCTTATAATCTACCACCCGAGTTGTGCATGACTAGTCCATATATATTCTTAAATTGTATTATCCCCGGTCCACGTAATCCAAAAAGTTTGATTGATGTATATTTGCGACCTTTGATTGATGAGCTGAAAGAATTGTGGTATGATGGTGTTAAAACATATGACATATCAACCAAGTAGAATTTCAATTTGCGTGCTAATTTAATGTGGACAATTAATGATTTTCCTGCGTATGGAATGTTGTCTGGGTGGATGACTGCTGGTAGGCTAGCTTGTCCGTACTGCATGGAACATACTAAAGCGTTCACTTTGAAACATGGCCGAAAGCAATCATGGTTTGACTGTCATCGTCGATTCTTGCCTCATGATCATGAGTTTAGAAGGATGAGAAATGCATTCAAAAAAAATACAGTGGAGCTTGATTCTCCACCTCCGATACTATCAGGTGAGGAAATTTGGGAGAGGGTCCAGCACTTCAGTAAAGTTACTGATGTTCCACCTTATAAATTCCCCCGATACGGCCATCGTCATAATTGGATGAAACAGAGTATATTTTGGGAGTTGCCTTATTGGAAGGATAATATTCTCCGTCATAACCTTGACGCCATGCATATTGAGAAGAATCATTTTGATAATTTGTTCAACACAGTGATGGATGTTAAAGGTAAGACAAAGGATAACCCGAAGGCTAGAATGGACTTACAAGAATATTGCAGGCGCCCTGAATTACACTTGCAAACAGCAAACAATGGTAAGATATTCAAGCCCAAAGAAAGTTACACATTCACTTTGGAGGAAAGAAAGCAAATTTGTGATTGGGTAACGAAATTGAATATGCCTGAGGGTTATGCGTCGAATCTTGGAAAAAAAGTTGATATGGAGGTAGGGAAGTTGAGCCATTTGAAAAGTCATGACTGTCATGTTTTCATGGAGACCTTAGTGCCTATTGCATGTTGTGATTTGCCTGAAAGAATCTGGAAACCCATCACAGAGATTAGTTTGTTTTTCAAGGACTTGTGTTCTTCCACATTAAGGGAAGAAAACCTAATCCAGATGGATCAGAACATTCGTGTAACATCTACGAAGCTGGAAAAGATATTTCCATGTGGTCTTTTTGATGTGATGGAACACCTTCCAATCCACCTTGTGCACGAGGCAAGACTTGGAGGGCTTGTTCAATACAGATGGATGTATCCCTTTGAGAGGTAATATTATAAGTTTCATGTAAATTTCTGTGTTATTAGAATGTTCTTGGCTAACCTGAAATTATGTAGGACAATTGGAAAATGCAAGTAATTTGTTAAGCAGGGGAATAGTATAGAAGGATCTATATGCGAAGCTTATCTTGCAAAGGAAACTTCTCATTTTTTCTCTTATTATTTTGAGAGTAAGGTGATATGTGCTAGGAATAGGACCAATAGAAACACGGTCCAATGTGTGAATGATCCATTATATCTGCCTATGTCCATATTCAATCAACCAGGCCGGTTTTCTAAAGATGTTAGAAAGAGAAGTTTGAGTGATATGGAGTACAATTCAGCTACACTTCATGTGTTACTAAATTGCCCCGAAGCTACACCGTTTCTCAAGTAAGTATTGATTTAGTAGTTATCAAGTAATTAAATTTAATTTCATTACATCTCAATGCAACTACGAAAAATATTTGATGTGTCACAGTCACTTCGTGGGTCAATTTTGCCAAGATGATGTATATACGGGATTTGATACGTGGTTCAAACAAGTTGTAAGTTTATCCATATAATATTCTAACACTATGTAGGTAAACAGTGTTTGGAAGTTACGCTAACTTATGAATTTTTTTTAACGATATGTAGGTAAATGAACTAAATAATGGTGTAAATTAATTTTTTAAAGATATATCTTAGGGACCTGGGCTTCAGGTCAGAACAATGTCTAAGTACATTGTGAATGGTTACAAGTTTCATATAGAGGATTGCTCTAAAAATAAAAATAGCAACAACAGCGGGTGTGGGTTCAAGGAGGTGATGAAAACCAAGTTAGAGATATTAATTATTATGGTATGCTCAAAGAAATAATTGAACCAGAATAAACTGGTTATCCATATAAGAAATTGATACTCTTTAGATGCAAGTGGTTTGACCCACATCCAAAAAGAGGAACAAGAGTACACAACCAATATAACATAATTGAGGTTAATCATACGAGGGAGTATGATCTCTATGATCCTTTCATTATTGAACATAATGTTAGGCAAGTGTATTATGCTCCTTATCCATTGCGGTGGAATAAGTCAGATTGGTGGGTTGTAATTAAAACTAAACTTGTAGGTAGAGTGGAAGTCGAGAATATGTTAGATGTTGCTTATAAAAACGATATCTCCAGTGTTCACAAAATAGTGGACGAACTTTTAGAAAATGAGTTGGAACATCCTGCACACATATTGGAAGAAGTTGACATAGATGAAGTAACAATAATAGAAAATGTTGAAGAAAAATCAACTGATGAAGCACAAACTAGTTCGGAAGAAGAATCCTCGGACGAGGAACAATACGTCGATGAGCTTTAAAAAGTTGGTTTCTTTACTACTTCTCATTTTATAGCTATTTTATTATATGTTTCAATCTAAATATGTAATTTTTATGCAGATGACAGGCAAGGGTCGAGGTAACGATGACCCTACGGGTTCTCGGGGTAAAGGAAAGGCTAAGAAGGGAAAGAGGAGAGTAGAAGATACTCCTCCCTCTTATCCTCCCTCTTTTCCACCCTCTTCACAGGCGCCGCCTATGTCTTATCCTCCACCCGATGGATATTATGAGGCGCCACAGCATCACCAGCCCAGCTACATCTTTGTGCAGACACCGGGTCTTTCAGCACAGGGCCCTAGGACAGTACGTCCAACATACAATCTAGCTGCCTCACGAGCACATGGCTCACATCCATCGAGGTCGGAGCCACGGGGGTCACAACCACGTGGGTCACATCCACTGGTGCCACAGCCACGGGGGTCAGAGGCATCAGTATCACAGCAGCTTCCGGTCGATCCCGCGATGTCGCAGTCACAGGGATCACAACCATCTTCCTCATCGGCTCCATCTCTTACAGGCCTTCGCCTGCGAGATACTAGATCTGACCCCCCTACACCTTCCACACATGAATCTAATATACCTGTTTCCGATGATGATGCTGATGATGACGAGGAGGTGCATAAGGATAAGTATGGCAGGATCATCATAGTCCCTGAGGGTGATGGGTAAGAGCAACTTGATTTTTTTACGTTTATTATTTTGTACAGTTTGTATTAATAGATTAATGTATATTTTTGGTTAAATTAAAGGTTCATCCCGAGTAACACTACTACGAGGATAATCACCAACGCCACCAGAAAGCTTTATGATTCCTCTTATACGAGTTTTGCGCAAATTCCCATTCTCACTAAAGGAGCAAATTTCAATGAATTTAAGGTATAAATTTTCCTTTAAGCTTTATAATAATTTATATTTATGATATTTTCATACAATATTTAAATTTTGAAATACAGAGCAAGTGTGTATGGGAACACCACTATAGCGCAGAGGTGACACGTAATTTTAATCTTAAGGCTCAGAAGAGGTTGTCACATAGTTTCTCCAATGCTAGACTGTACAACCAGTAGCCTAACTGGTTGCTTGACGAATTTTGGAGGGATTTGAAAAGGCAGTGGCTTACCACGGACTTCTTAAAGAAGATCGAAAAAGGAAAGAAAGCTCGCGCATCCGAGAAAGGAGGCTTCTTGAACATTGGAGGTGGGATCAGCCAAGGGACTATAAAAAGAAGATTGGTACGTAATTTATTCATTTAATTTAATTTTCAAAGTATATCTATTCTGTTTATTAACTATAATTTATGATTTTTCAGGAAAAGACGCTGGGTCGTCCAATGAAGCAAGATGAGTTATTCAGGGAGACTCATATTGTCAAGAAAAAGAAAGAACTGATCCAGAAAGGTGGTCGACGACCGATTATCGACTATACATGTAAGTTTTCTCTTTTCATTAAGTATTCTGATATACTCTAATATAATCTTTCAAATACTAATTAAATAAAAAATTTCTTATAGGACCGCTTCAGAGTTAACATGGAGGAATTCATACGCAACCAGTGACCTAATGAGTGGGGTGATCCAATCCATATTTCGGAGGAGGATGCAGAAAGACTATGGATGCAAGCGGCTGGTGGTGCAAAATATGGGAAGGTATACGCGCTTCCTAATAAGAAGTTCCACCGCTATCACTGTGGAATGCAAGGAATAGGAACTTCCTCGCAAGCCGAGCAACTTGATGTGGAGAGCCTCTCCACTATGCGGGAGACTGTGAAAAAGCTCACAAGCGAGCTAGAAGCATCCAAGGAACGAGAAAGGCTTAGAGATGCTCAGTACGTTAGCATGCAAGCTCAGTACCAAGGCATGCAAGCTCAGTACGAAGGTATGCAAGCTCAGCTTAAATCTCTCCTAGCTTCTGGAGATTTTCCTATTCCCCGGTCTCGCGAGCCATCGCCAGAGGCTCAACTTGAACATGAGCGTTCCTTCCGTCCTCCCCGTGATCATTCTTCTCATCCACCACGAAATGACCCTTCTCATTACCGTCTTGATAATGAAGATTCATCAGACGGTGATGATAATGATATAGAATGAAACAGTCATTGAGTACTTTTATATACTTTGAACTAGACAATAGAACTTTGGTCCGTTTTGGAATGGGCTTGTAATAAGTGTTAACTTAGTTTTGTTAGTTAAATGTGTTAGTTTTATTGAACTTTATACGTTGTTGGTTTTAATGTTGGTTTTAATATTGGTTTTAATGTTGTTGTTGTTGTGTTGTTAGTTCGTATTGTTGTTGTGTTAGTATTGTTGTTATTGTTGTGTTAGTATTGTTGTTGTTGTAATAGGATTTGGTATGCTGGCAGGTGGTGATGCTGCCAAAATAGGCAGTTTCTGCCAAAATAAAACCCAGAAAAGCGACCAAAGTTGGTCGCTATTAAACCCAGATTTCCAGAATAGCGATCAAAGGTGGTCTCTAACTAACCCATATTTCCAGAATAGCGACCAACTTTGGTCGCTATGTTATTAAAAAAAATATTTTTTCTGGAAATTAGCGACCAATTGTGGTCGCTTTGGTTTAAAACAAATTAAATAAATTAGTAAAAAAATTATTTTTTCTGGAAATTAACGACCAATTGTGGTCGCTTCTGTTTAAAACAAATTAAATAAATTAATAAAAAAGCGACCAACTATGGTCGCTATTTTCCAGATTTTAAAATATTATATTTTATTTACAGACCAAAGTTGGTCGCTATATTTTGTATAATAATAAATAAATAAATAAATAGCGTATATAAAATTAGAGACCAAATTTGGTCGCTAAATTTATATTATTAAAATAATATAGCGACCAAAATTGGTCTCTTTTTTTGATACCCGAAATATTTGGTCAATTTAACATAGAGACCAAAGTTGGTCGCTAATTAGCGACCAAGCCTGTTTGGACGCATTTTGGTCGCTTTTCACTGTTTAGGGACCAACTTTGGTCGCTTTTTGTGGTCGCTTTTTCCCGAATTTTTAGTAGTGTATGTCGACTGTTTAAAAGGAAGAAATCATCAATGAAATGAGGTTTTTTTTCATCTTGGACAACTAATGAATTATATTATATTTAAATAGATATGGTATTTAATATGGAGGGTCATTAATAGTAAGGATTGATGTGGTCAAAAAATTAGAGGGCATGAGTATAATTGTTATCAAGATTTAATGAAGGATAAAAGTTGCCTATTTAGGATAGTTTAGGAACAATTTTGGCACCTTTTTTATAAAAAGAATAATTTTGCAAAAGAGTTTATTTGTAAATTACCACTTAAGGGGAAATCACTTTTTCAAAGCTTGTCACAACCCAAACCTCCACCAGAGCCGTGACATCCCCTAACAGTGTTTGCTAGGAAAACTAACAATTTCCAAATAACAATAAACTCAGTTAACATAACTTAATAATCTCAACAACGGAAAAATCATAGAATATCTGAAAATAGCAACAATAACGCAACTACAACTATCCCATGATATGGTATCAACGAGTAGATGAGGACTACATAATCTCAAATACAGAGTCAAATCCATAATACATAATTGTTTGAATAATAAAACAATAATAACATAAATAAATAAAAGAGAACTTCAAGGTGTGCGAATAACATAGCAGTTATCTCGTAGTCTCCACAAGCTAGAACATGTACGAACTCTAGCAATCACCACGCCCAGGAGAAACTGCATCTGCACATAAAGTGCAGAGTATAATGAGTACAACCGATCCCATATACTCAATAAGCAACAAACCTAATCTCGTACTGAAAGTAGTGATGAGCTCGGAAGAAGGTCAATGTCCAACACCAATAATCAATAACCACACATGAAATAATGATGACAGTAAAAGATAACAACTCAGAGATATCATGATCATTGTTTTCAAAAGTATAGAAAATTAGACATGCTTTTCAAGTATGATAGTCAAAGTCCTATCTTATCATTGAAATCACTAAAAGTATGAGTTTATCAAGAAAACTGCGATTTTCAAGGTTTTAATAATATGTAAGACATTTCATTTACCATCTAGTATGAGGAAAGTACATTTTTATGCCTACATATAGAATAATGTGTCAAATCAATAACACACAGTGAAGCCATCAGGTATACTGACACTTAGCACGCTTACGGTGCTTGGCATAAGTACCCTTCACCATCACACACATCCACACTTAGCCTTGCATGAGTGCCTGGTACAAATGCCCTCACCAAAGCACATATATGACCATGTGCCTACACTCACTATAAATACCAGACTCTCGGGGGGCACATCTTTGCCCAAGCATTGATTGAATATAAGCCAACAATCAATATAATCGTTATGGCGTGCAACCTGATCCAAATATCAATTCTTTGCGACGTGCAACCGATCCAATAAAAATCAAATTACGGCTATAAGTCCTGCATAATCAACCGCTTAAGTCTCAATGGCTCACATCTCGTAGGACTCAATCCAAACAGTATCACATATTGAAGGCATCAACATGTGATATGACATACAAATAATGTACAAAGACCGAGATATAACATGCAGATGAAAAATTATGACCGAGCATATGACTACAATTAAGGCAAACAACTCAAAATAGCAAAAATGGCATTAACACGTCTCAACCGGTAAGCACATAGCCTAGACATGATCCCTAACATGATTAGCAACTCAAGTAGTCATACAAGTAGAGAGAGAAACACGAAATAGACGAGGCATGGTAAAAAAAAAGTCTCACGGTATACCCCAGTGTACGCACACACGCCCATCACCTAGCACATGGATCAACCTTAATACATCTCAAGTATCATAGTCCACATGGATAATTATCCTCAAACAAAATTTAGATATGTTACTTACCCAAAGCGCGTGAATCAATACTCTAAAAGGCCCTTTCTATGTGAATCGAACTCTGAGCTACTCGAATCTAGTCAAAGAAACTTAATATCATCAATAAACGCCACAGACAACAACCTCAAATATTAAAGCTTTGATCTTGAATCAAATATGCAAAGTCAACAAAATAAGTCAACCCCGGGCTCACACACTGGAACTCGAAAAACCTCATAAATTTTGAATACTCATTTCGATATGAGTCCAAAAATATGTGTTTTATCCAAATCCAACCTTAAATCAATCCTCAAATCATCAATTTTTACTCTCCAAAATCATAGTAAAAACTTCCAAAAATTTTACCTTTAATTCATGTAAACTAGGTGTAATAATACATGGGTAATCAATATCTATCAACAAAATCAATTTATGCTTACTTACCCCTTCAATTGTAGTGAAATCCCTCAAAAAATTGCCTTTAACCGAACTCCACAACTCCAAATAATAATAAAAAATGACGAAACCCTTTGAACTAATATCTGTCCAGCATTTTCGCATTTTCGGACAAACTACCGCATCTGCGGAAAAAATCTCGCATCTGTGAGTCACACTTAAAACCCGTCTAACCGCACCTGCGGTCAAACCATCGCACCTATGTACCTGCATTGGCGCTCACTTCATCGCATATGAGTCCTCACTTCAGCGCCCAGCCTTCCGCATCTGCGGTCCCTGCCTTTTCCAGCCCAGTTTCACTCTGCGACCACAAGTCCGCATCTGCGACCAAAATTCTGCAGATGCAAAAATACTAGAACTCATAAATCCTTCAGCAATTCCAACTCAATTCTAAATGATCCAAAATCAATTTGAAACACGCCCGAGGCCTCTGGGACCCCGTCCAAACATACCAACCAATATCAAAATATAATACAGACCTACTCGAGACCTCAAATCACACAAAACAATATCAAAACTCGAATCGCACATCAATTCAAGCCTAAGGGACTAATGAACTTC
Source organism: Nicotiana paniculata (assembly GCA_005239505.1). Lineage (NCBI taxonomy): Eukaryota > Viridiplantae > Streptophyta > Magnoliopsida > Solanales > Solanaceae > Nicotiana > Nicotiana paniculata. The sequence goes on from ML308242.1 coordinate 11,334, forward strand.
CAACTTCCAAAACTCATGTTGAACTTCATCAAATCAACTCGGAATGACATCAAATTTTTCATGCAAGTCCCAAATGACACAACGAGCCTATTCCAACTCCCAAAACCACAATTTGAACCAGATATCATCAAAGTCAACTCCCCGTCAAACCTATGAACTTTCTAAACCTTCAACTTCTAACTTTCTCCAATTCAAGCCAAAACAAATTAGGAATCTCCAAACCCAAATTCGGACATACGCCTAATTCCAAAATCACCATATGAACCTATTAGAACCATCAAAATACCATTTTGGGGTCATCTACACAAAAGTCAAACTCCGGTCAACTCCTACAGCTCAAGCATCCAACCTTGAGATCAAGTGTCCCAATTCAATCCAAAACTTCCCGGAAGACAAATAAATCATTCTCGTAAGTCACATAACAACAAATAAACATATGTAGAGAATCAAATAGGGAAAATGGGGCTAGAATATTCAAAGCAACCGGCCAGGTCGTTACAATCTCCCCTTAAAAAAGGTGAGAATATCTACTATGTATCTCCTACTTGGTCTCCCACGCAGCCTCCTCGAATAGCTGGCCTCTCTAATGAACCTTCACTGATGCTATATTCTTCGACCTTAGATTTCGAACATGTCGGTCCAAAATGGCCACTGACTCCACATCATAAGTCAAATTCTTGTCCAACTACTCCATGATGAAGTCTAAGACATTTTACGGATCCCCATAATACTTTTGGAGCATGGGAACATGAAACACTAGGTGAACTCCCGATAAACTAGGTGGAAAGTCAAGTCTATAGGCCACCTCTCCACTTCTCTCTAGCCCTCAAAAGGACCAATATACCTAGGGCTCAACTTACTCTTCTTCCTGAATCTCATCACACCCTTCATTGGCGAAACTCTGAGTAGAACCTTCTTATCCACCATATATGCCACATCACGAGCCTTCCTGTCAGCATAAATCTTCTGTCTGGTTTGTGGTGTACGAAGCTGCTCTTGAATCAACTTCATCTTCTACAGAGCATCACAAACCAAATCAGTACCCAACAACCTAGCCTCCTCACGGTCAAACCAACCAACCGGAGAATGACATTGCTTCCCATATAAGGCGTCATACAAAGCCAGCTAGATACTCGATTAATAGTTGCTATTGTAGGAGAATTCCACTAACAGTAGAAATTGATCCTATGATCTCCCAAAATCAATGACACGTGCTCATAACATGTCTTCCAAAATCTGAATAGTGCACTCGGACTTCCCATATGTATGGAGATAAAATTTTGTACTCATCTCAACTTGTGTGCCCAATTCACGCTGCACTGCCCTCCAAAAATGCGATGTAAAATGCGTGTCTCGATCCTAGATAATAGACACGGCACATAATGAAGACGAAAAATCTCACAAAGATAAATCCGAGCCATCTGCTCTGAAGAGTAGGTATCATGGCTGGAATGAAATGAGCAAAATTGGTCAGTCTGTCCGTAATGACCCACACTACATCAAATTTCCTCAAGTTCCATTGTAGACCAACTACAAAATCCATGGTGATACGCTCCTACTTCCACTCCGGAATATCTAACCTTTGAAACAAAATACTCGATCTCTGATTCTCGTACTTCACCTGCTGGCGGTTCAAATACCAAGAAACATACTCAACAATATCCTTCTTCATCATCCACCACAAATAGTGCTGCCTTAAATCTCAGTACATCTCCGCAACACCCGGAAGAATGGAATACCGCAAACTATAGGCCTCATCAAGGATCAACTCATGCAACTCATCCACATTAGGCACACAAATACAGCTCTGAAGCCTCAATACTGTATCATCACCAATAGTCATCTCCTTAACACCACCGTGCTGCACCTTGTCCCTTAGGACAAGCAAGTGGGGATCATCATACTAACGTGCCTTAATGCACTCAAACAAGGACAACTGTGATTTAACATAAGCAAGAACCCTACTAGGCTTCGAAATATCCAACCTCAAGAACATGTTAACCAAGGGTTACATATCTAATGCTAACGGTCTCTTCCCAACTAGAATAAAATCAAGACTACCTATGCTCTCAACTTTCTTACTCAGAGCGTAGTCCACCACATTGGCCTTTCCCAAATGATAAAGAATGTTGATATCATAGTCCTTTAGTAGCTCTAACCACCTCCGTTGTCTCAAGTTCATATCCTTTTGCTTGAATAAGTGTTGGAGACTCATGTGATCCGTGAACACATCACAAGGCATGCAATAACGATAGTGTCACCAAATTTTGAGCGCGTGGAAAATGGATACTAACTCCAAACCATATACTAGGTAGTTCTTCTCATGGGGATTCAACTGATGTGAAGCATAAGCAATCACTCTCCCCTTCTGCAGTAACACACACCTAATGCCTATTCGTGAAGCATCACAGTAGACTATATTTGAACCCGATGTTGAAGAAAAAACTGGAACTGAAGCTGTAGTCAAGGCAGTCTTGAGCTTCTAAAAGCTCTCTTCACACTCATCAAACCACCTGAATGGGGCACCCTTCTGCGTCAATCTAGTCAATGAGGCTGCTATAGATGAAAACCCCTCTACAAAATGACGATAATACCCAACCAACCCAAGGAAACTCCGGATCACTATAGCAGTAGACAGTCTGAGCCAACTCTGAACTACATCAATCTCATTCGGATCCACCTTAATCCCCTTTGTGGATACCACATGACCCAAGAACGCCACTGAGTCTAAGCAAAACCCGTACTTAGAGAATTTAGCATGTAGGTTCTTCTCCCTCAAGGTCTGAAGAACAATACTCAAGTGCTGCTCATGCTCCTCCCCGCTGTGACAATACACCAATATACCATAAATAAACATTATAACAAAGGAATCCAAGTAGGGCTGAAACATGATGTTCATCAAGTGAATGAATGCTACTAGGGCATTGGTAAGCCCAAAAGACATCACCAAGAATTCATAATGGACATAACAGGTCCTGAAAGCCATCTTAGAAATATCATAAGCCCCGATCTTCAACTGATGGTACCCTAATCTCAAGTTAATCTTCGAGAATACCCTATCACCTCGAAGCTGGTCGAATAAATCATCAATACGTGGTAGTGGATACTTTTTCAACTGCATGTAGTCAATGCATATCCTTATAAAACCATCTTTCTTCTTCACAAATAGTACCGGTGCATCCCAAGCTAACACACTAGGCCTAATGAAACCTTTATCAAGAAATTCCTAAAACTACTCCTTCAAGTCTACTGGTGCCATGTGATATGCTGGAATAGAGATGGGTTGAGTACCCGACACCAAATCAATACCAAAATTAATATCCTTGTCGGGTGGAATGCCTAGCAGGTCTACTGGAAACACATCTGGAAACTCCCTCACTATCAAAACTGACTCAACGATGGAGTATCAACACTATAATCTCTCACGAGGGACAAATGCGCCAAACACCCCTTCTCAACCATTCATTGAGCCTTCAAATATGAAATCACTAAATTGGGAGTGCGACCAAGCTAACCTCTCCACTCCTCCCTAGGCAACCCTGACATCGCCAACATCACAGTCTTAGCGTGACAATCAAGAATAGCATGGTATGGAGATCGCCACTCCATACCAAAAATCAACCATGTTGAGTAGTAAAATATCAACTCTAGTCTCGTAACTCCCGATGGTAATCACACATGATTGAGATGCATGATCTACCACAATAGACTCACCTATCGGTGTTGATACATGAACATGCATATCTAAAGAATCATGAGGGATATCCAAATAACGAACGAAGTATGATGACACATATGAATAAGTGGAACCAGGGTCAAATAACACTGAGGCATCCCTATGGCACACAGAAATAATACTTGTGATCACGGCATCAGAAGCAACTGCCTCTGGCCTGGTGAAAAATGCATGGCAATGGGCTTGTCCACCACCTGACTGACCTCGCCCTTTAGGTTGACCTCACCCTGTGTGACCTCCACCCTAAGCTGGCTGAGTGGGTACTGTAGCAACTGGTTCAGGAGTCATAGTCTGGCCCGTTGCTACACTGAACCTCTATGAAAATGGGGGAAATACTTCCTCACATGCCCCAACTCTACACACTCATAGCAACCACGAACTATAATAACTGCGAGGACTAAGTCAGACCTGGTAAACTAGAATAATCACTGGAAAAGCGCGGTACTGAGGAACCCTGAATTGAAGGAGTTTGACAAGAGCTCTAAGTTGAAAGTGCACTGAACGAAGACTATACTAAAGTTCCTCGGCTGGGTGGTGGTGAATGATAAATTAGTATGCTAGACTAGTCACTCACAAACCGACCTCGTCCTTCTGACGAGGAACCACTGAATCCTCCAAAATGATGAGGCATCTTGTCAGAAGTCGTCTTCCTAACTCGACTCTGATGCGCTCGATTCTCCTAGCGATTTCCACAACATCATCAAAAGAAATATGATCCTTAATCTCTCCAGCCATCTATAGCCTGATACTATATGTAAGGCCATCTATAAACCATTGTACCCTCTCCCTCTCGATAGGGATCAGGATATCTTCATGGCATGATAAGTCCACAAATCTGCCATACTGAGTAATGGCCATACTACCTTCTGGAGGTGCTCAAACTAACTATGAAGGTCCTCTCTCTGAGTGAAAGGAATGAACTTCTCTAAGAACAACTGTGAGAAATGATCCCAGGTAAGAGGAGGTGAACCTGTTGGCCTGCCCTGAACATACACCTGCTACCACCTCTTAGTAGCACCATGCATCTAAAACGCCATAAAATTAACTCTGTTGGACTATACCTTACACAAATTATGCAATATCTCATGGCAACGATCTACGAAATCCTGGGGGAACCTCAGAAGGTGTACCACCAAAGAGAAAGGGGAAACAACATGGTGAACTTGTCCAACCTCTTCAGCCCCTTAGCTAACATCGCGATCTCTCTTCGGTCTGTGTAGCAATAATAGGCTGAATTGCCCCAACTGGTAGAATTGTAGGGGTCTGATACCCGTGAGCCATCTACTTTGGACTGTGAGTAGCGGGAGTCGGGGCTCTTCCCCGACCTGAGAAACAACTGGTGCTACAGGAAACACACCAGCCTGAGCCACGCTCTCCATAAGATCGACCTGGCAGACTAGGGCGTCATAGGGTACTAGGGTAGAGATGAACCCCTCTAGAACTTAAGCGGGTCCTAACGGCTTGGTAGAAACAAATATCTCCTTCCTCTTCTCTATTTAAGGCTCAACATCAGGTGTCGATGCACGTGCTCTAGGCTATGTTTCTTTATTATTTGTGAGAGAATAAGAATGAAATGATTCAATCTTCGGAATTAACAAATCCGCAGGACAAGAATGCAAGAAAGTGAAGTTTCCTAACAGCTTGGTAGCGTCTCGAATATATGTACAGACATCTCTGTATCGATCTGCAAGACTCTACTAAGCATGATCATGACTCACGAGACCTATGAAACCTATTACTCTGATACCGTCTTGTCATGATCCAAACTTTCATCAAACTCATGACGACGCCTATCATCGCTGACTAGGCAAGCCAAAAAATTCACAACAATAGTATACTCAATTAATAAAACTTAATAATCTCAACATCGAAAAAAATGTAGAATATCTTAAAATAGCAACAATAACGCAACTACAACTATCTTATGAGTTGGTGTCAATGAGTACATGAGCACTATAGAATCTCAAATACAGAGTCAAATACTCAAAAAAAGGTTTAAATGATAGAATAGTGATAAAAGAATATAAACAAAAGAGAACTTCAAGCTTTGTGAATGACATATCAACTATCTCGTAGTCTCCACAAGCTAGAATCAGTGCGAACTCTAGAAATCACCACACGCAAATGATGAGGACGCGAGCTGCAGATCCTGAGGATGTTACCCCCGGAGCAGATGCCGCCCGGGGCAATGGTAGAGGCAGAGGCCGATGAGGGGCACGTGCCACAGCTAGAGCACCTGCCAGAGAAGCTGTTGAGGAGCCACCAGCAGTTCCAGTTGGGGGGCAGGCACCGGAGGTGCCTGTTGTTACACCCGGACTTCAGGAGACCTTGGCACAGTTCTGGGGTATGATTGGAACATTGACTCAGGCGGGATTGATTCTGGCTGCACCAGCTACTTCACAGAGCGGGGGAGGATCTTAGACTCCCGTCATCCACACTCCAAAGCAGTGAGATCATGTTGGTCAGGTTCCAGGTGTCACGGCAGCACAACCTGTGGTCCCGGTTTCGCCTGTGGTTAGGGCAGCAGCATCTGAGGAAGAACAACTTAGAATTGAGAGGTATAAGAAGTAGCACTCTCCTACCTTCAGTGGATTGGCGACAAATGATGCCCATGTTTTCCTGGAGAAGTGTCACCGCATTCTTCGTACTATGGGTATTGCGGAGACAAGTGGGGTTGCTTTCGTTACATTTCAGCTCAGGGGAGTAGCTTATCAGTGGTGGCGGGCATATGAGTTGGGTAGCCCGGCCGAGTCAGCTTCACTTATATGGTGTCAGTTCTCAGATATTTTCTTAAGCGATTTTGTACCTCAGTCCCTCCGAGATGCATGGCGCGTGAAGTTTTAGCGGGTGTGCCAGGGCACTATGTCAGTATCAGAATATGCCGTCAGGTTAAGTGATTTGGACAGACACGCACCTGCTTTGATTCCTATAGTTAGAGAGCGTGTTCGTAGATTCATTGAGGGCCTCAGGCGTGATATTCGGTTCAGCATGGCTCGGGAGTTAGAGTAGGATGTTTCATTTCAGCAGGTCATAGGGATTGCTCGCAGAGTTGAGGGCATGCTGGATCATGAGAGAGATGACAGGCGGGACTGTGAGAAAGATGTCAGGCGGGGCTGTGAGAGGGAGGACATACGAGGTAAGGAGAGAGAGGGCAGAGAGGTGAGGAGGCCTGGTAGTCCGGAGAGATCTACTGGTCCTTATTATGGATGCAGGGTATGACACGGTAGAGGTTTTGTGGGTCAGCTAGTTCAGCTTGCATTACCAGTTTCGCATGGGGTTTCAGGTACTCATGGGTCTTAGAGTACTCGTGTTGCACAGTTTCCACAGCCACGTCAGCAAAGAGGTTGTTTTGAGTGTGGAGATATCAGCCACATGATGAGAGATTGTTCTAGGCTCCGGGCAGATAGGTCATAGCGGGGTATTCACACGAGTAGGGGGTGCCCAAGAGGGGGAGGCCCGACCCGTTGAGGTGTTTCATATGGTAGACTGGAGTTCGTTGTGCCAGACATTATCATACATGTGTGTTTTGATCTGTTACCAAGGAGCATCCTTCGTATATTTTTTTCGATTCTACTTATGGATGAGTTCCATGATTTGCACTATGTCTATGTGCTTGCTTGGATTGGAGGTTCTATGGGTGGTAACCCGTGTCAATCATGTATTTTTATTCATCACTTAGAGTGGTGAGACTAGAAGTGAGTTCTTGTTATCGTCATGGTAGGCTTAATGTGATTTTTCCTATGTATTTTGTTTAGGAGCTGTGATTTGATACTCTATCGAGATGCGAGTTAAGTGAGCGTTATGATTTTATTTGCTGAGATGAGTTAGTGGGAGATTTCAATCGGTGTGATATACATTTGGTATGTGATTCATAGTTGAGGGCGAGACCCTCGTGATCTCTTGTGATTCGATATGTTGAAACCGGGTTGAGTAGACTGGTGGAAGTTATATCAGGATGGGATCCTTGTGATTTGTTCCTGTGCTTTAATTACCTTGTTATATTGTTGCGTAGGTTAGTATCGATAGAGGGTTATGCCTCTCGGGCTTGTTTGATAGTTTCCTTATGCGCTTCTCTTTTCATATTCAGTCATTTTTGTTCTGTGCTTCTTGAGTTTGAGCTTGCGGGGTGTGTGCCCGGTGATGTTAATTGTGGCTTTGGTGGTTCGGGTGTCTAATTATGAGATATTTGTGTTTCTTGCATCATTATTAGTGTTATGAGAGGTTGAGGCAGAGTCCTTTAAGATACGAAGCAAATTTCCAGTTCTGAGTCGATTTCGGACAGCTATTGTGATTAGAAGTGTTATTATGGGCATATTTGTGATGTGTTATATGGTGTGGTCATACCTTGTGGGTGAAATCCTGAGTTGATGCAGCTGGTTGAGGCTGATGCCAGATATGGATTTAGAATCGGGTCTTTTGGTAATGAGTAGAAGGTGAGGAATTGAGGTTTGAGGCTTATCGGTGTTGATAGGAAGGCTAAATAGCAGTTTTTATGGTGTCGTCAGTCTTATGTAGATTGGGGTGACATGGGATCATCCGCGGGTGTGTGTCCGAAGTGTGCACTCAGTGATTGGATGAGTTCGAGGCGAATCTTGGCACGTTCGAAGACGAACATTTGTTTAAGGGGGGAGAATGTAACGACCCGACCAGTCGTTTTGAGAATTTAAGCTCTGTTCGGTGGCATAAGGTCTTGAATAGCTTCACATTGTGTATATCAACCTGTGTGCATGCTTGGATTCAGTTACCGGGTGATTTAGAGTCGAATTGGAAGAAGGATTTTAGTTTCAGAAGCTTAAGCGGTGGAATTTGACTTTTATGTAAACAACTCCAGAATAAGTTTAGGATAATGTCAACAGCTTCGTATGGTGATTTTGAGCTTAGGAGTGCGTCTAGATTTGGATTTGGAGGTCTGTGGAGTAAAATAAGGCAATTCGGCGAAAGTTGGAACATTTGAGGGTTGAAAAATGGAGTGGTTTGACCACAGTTGACTTCCGGATGAGTCGCGGATGAATTCCATGGTTTTGGGAAAGCTGAGTTGTTCTGGTGTAATCGCACTTGTGGACCTTGGGCACAGGTGCGAAGGAGGAGGCGTAGGTGCGATCAAGGATGGCCTAGGCAGTCTTCGCAGGTGCAGAGAAATGGAGCGTACGTGCGGCTTCGCAGGAGCGAGGAATGGAGCGCAGGAGCGGAATTGAGCGCAGGTGCGATTTGACCATGCGCACCTGCGGTTGCACAAGTCCTGGAATTTCTTATAAACGAGGGTTTTCCATATTTCTTCATATTTTGAGTTTTGGACTTTGGATTTGGGAGCGATTTTCAGGGGGNCTTCACCTAGAATTTAATATATTCCATGATTTAGTCATTGTTTTTATCGTTTAAATTGTGTTTTTGGTTGGGGAAAACATTGGTTTTTGAATTAAAAAATCGCACCTAGTTGGTATCGGAATTAAAAAAAATTTTATGGTTGAACTCGTATTGGAATGGGTATTCGATTTTTGTAAAATTTTCCGGGTTCTGATGTGCGGGCCCGGGGGTCGACTTTTGGACCGATTTTTAGAATTTGATAAAGATTTAGACTTTATTATCCGGAATAGTTTGTTATAACTTTTATGTGTGCTTTGAAGTTGTTCTAGTTGGTTTGAGCCGTCCGGAGGCCTTTTCTCCCGAGAAGTCCATTTTAGAGTATGAGGTTGTCTCCTTTGAGGTAAGTATCTTGCTTAACCTTGTGTGGGGGAAATAACCCCTTAGGATTGAGTCTTCTATGTTGTTTGTAGTCCGTGTATGACTCTTATACGTTATTTTTCTTCCTCGTTGAGTTGTCCTGCCTAGTATTCCTTGTTGTGCTTATCCTTGTGAACTAGCCTTGTTTTTCTTGTGATCAAAGGTTCTTGAATTGATGTATCTACCATATCTTGTATTATTGTCAATTGTTGTTGTTTTACTTGTTGTGGTGATGCACGAGGTTTCTGCCATGCAGTTGCTGATATGGGGATTTGCACGAGGTTTCTGCCGTGCCGTGTTCTCTATTGATATTTCACATGTGGCGTGACAAGACGGGATATGTATATGTGGGTTGCGCATGTGGCGAGATAAGGTGGGAACATATTTATGCACGTCTAGCGAAACAACGCGGGCATATACTTTACTATTGCACACGTGGCAAGACAAGGTAGCTATGTCGGGGATTGTTTGTGATACTTGTGTTGGTCTGGGGCAATTCCTTGTTGTTGATATTGTGTACTGGAACACTTACTGTGTGATTTTATTCGTGTGGAAATTTGTGAGATGACAATGTACGTGTTTCCCTTTTCTTCCCTTATGCTTATTTGTTGTTGAATCATGTTAGGACACCTGCACAAGAATACACCCAATTAAGTACTATTGACGGATTTAGGGCTCCTTGTTGTTGTCAAGTATAGATACTCTTGTTGTACTTACCATATGGGTGGAAATGACCCAATTGGCACGTGAGTCGTCCATGCAGTTAGTACTCGAATGAGGGCGCAAGATGCCAAGTGTTAGGGTTCGAATATTGGGACCCGTAAATGGTGATTTGTCCTAGGTTCGGAACCTCGTAGAGATGACTACGAATTTGATGTATAAGTGGTTGAAGTTTTTTAGTCATTACCTGTCTGTGTTGTATATTTACACTCCAGATTTGTTTGTGTTCTATTCAATCGCTGTGTTGTTTCATGGGTTCCGTTGATACTTATTGTTTTCCTTTTATTTTTTTCGGATTCACTGTACTGTTAGCTATATTGTGTAGCCTTATGTGTATAACATTTTTCCCTTAATTTCTATATCGATACTTGTTCAGTTTATTAGACCAGTGGGTGTCTTGACTAGTACTCGTCACTACTCCACCTAGGTTAGTCTTGATACTTACTGGGTACCGCTGTGGTGTGTTCATTCTACACTTCTGCACATTCTTTGCAGATTCAGGTATTGATCGTCAGTAGCTGCACGGATTCTTGTCGAGGAGACTCAAGGTAAACCTGTTGTCGCGTTCGCAGGCTTCGGAGTCACCTTCCTATTTTGCATTCACACTGTTTTTACTTGCTTCCAAATAGTTGTAATTAGAAGTTGTAGTAAACTCTATAAAGCTTATGACTTGTACTACCGGGTTTTTGGGAATATGCAATGTGTAAAGAATTATTTGTTTTCAGAAAAATATTAGATTTTATTCATTACAGTTCTTATTCTAGGAAATTTTAGGCTTACCTAGTCCATGAGACTAGGTGCCATCACGATACCCAACAGAGGGAAATTTGGGTCGTGACAGACCTGACCGATCATTTTGAGAATCGCACTTCACTTTGTGGTTTACGGGCATGAGTAGCTCTGTATGATGAATTATGACTTATGTGAATTGTCGGTTTTGGTTTCAGGTTATTCGGAATCAGCTTGGAAGAATGAATTTCATTATTGAAGCTTTAAGTTGAAAAACTTGACCAAGTTTGACTTTTTTTGGATTTGACCCTGGAATAGAGTTTTGATGGTTCTGTTAGGTCCGGAAGGTGATTTTGTACTTGGGCGTATGCCCGAATTTGCATTTGGATGTTTCTAGAAGGCTTCAGTACAAGTTGGAAAAATTGAAAACTTGAAGGTTTGGAAAGTTCATAAGTTTGACCGGAAATTGACTTTGAGAATATCGGATTTGGATTGTGGTTCCAGGAATTGGAAAAGCTTCTTCATGTCATTTGGGACTTGTGTGCAAAATTTGGGTTCATTCTGGGATGATTTGATATGTTTCGGCGCGAGTTTTGGAAATTGAGAGTTCAAAGTTCATTAGGTTTGATTTGAGGTGCAATTCATCGTTTTGATGTTTTTATGTGTGTTTTGAGGCTTCGAGTAGGTCCGCGTTATGTTATGGGACTTGTCGGTATATTTAGATGGGGTCTCGAGTGGCTCGGGTGAGTTTGAGGTGAGGTTCAGAGCATTTTGGAAATTTTGGCTAAGGCTGTGGCTGCTGGTTCTGGTGTGATCGCACTTTGCGGCTGGTTTTTCATAGGTGTGATGGTGGCAGAATTGACAAAGCAGTCACAGAAGCGAGGGGGTGCTGGCTGGGGAGGTTTCGCAGAAGCGGATCTTTAGGCGCATAAGTGCAATCGCAGATGCGACCATGGACATTGCAGAAGCGGCCTTTATCGCAAATGCGAGCCGTCTCCCGCAAAAGTGAAGGTCGCAGATGCGGAAACTACTGGGTAGAAGCTATATAAATCGAGTGTTTTGGTCTTTCTTCATATTTTGAGATGTGGGACTTGAATTGAGGCAATTTTTGGAGCAAATTTCATCACAAGGATTGTGGTAAGTGTTCTCTACTCGGTTTTGGTTATATTTCACGAATCCTTCTTCATTTTTGGCAATTGGTTGGTGATTATTTTAGAATGAAATTGGGGGTTTTAGCCTAAAGTTTCATAATATGAATTTTTGTGTTTTGAACATCGATTTGGGGTTTTGAGTGAAATTAGTATGGTTGGACTCATAATTGAATGGGTTATCGGATTTTGTAAGTTTTGTCGGGTTTTGAGGTGTGGACCCAGGTTGGGCTTTTGGACCGATTTCAGGCTTTGATTCAAGATTTGATCTTTTACGATCAGGGTTGGTTCCTTTAGCATTCTTTGATGTATTTGAATTGTTGTTGGTTAGTTTCGAGCCGTTCGGAGGTCGGAACGCGCGTGATAGCATCTTTGGAGCATTACTTGGCTTGCTCGGCATTGGTATTGGGTCTTTCGAGGTAAGTAACTCTTCTAAACATAGTGCTGAGGGTACGAAACCCCGCAATACATGTTATATGATTGGTATTGAGGTGACACACATGCTAGGTGACGGACGTGTGGGCGTGCATCATGTGAATTGGGACTCTTTTGCTTCTATGGCACTGTATAGTGGCCCTATTTTGTTGATATCTGTGTTTTCACCATGTGAATAAGTAACTGAGCTGTCAATCATGCTAGATTTCATGTTTAGGCATTATGCTGATACTGTTTGGACCCATAGTGGTCGTTTCTTACTGTCATCTCGCTGATATCATTGATATTTCGTACTCAATCATATCCATGCATTCGTACCATATCTCAGTCTCAGTTATTATTTATTGATACATAATATCATTATTGTCGGGCTAGTTTCATGACATTGTGAGCCCGTCGGTGAGACTAGAGAGGTTGATGACTGAGTGAGGCCGAGAGCCTGCTTGTGAGGTATTGATACCATAGCACGTGAGTTTTCTGTGCAGATCGTGATATTTATACTATAGCACGTGGGTTTTCCGTGCGGATTCTAATATGATACTATAGCACGTGAGTTGTCCGTGCTGATTCTAATATAATACTGTAGCATGCACGGATTCTTATATGATACTGTAGCACGTGAGTTGTCCGTGCAGATTATAGCGATTGGGCTGTAGGAGCCCTTCCGGAGTCTTTACACCCCCAATGAACACAGTCGACTATATATATGTGGACCGGACTGCACGCAGCAACAATTATTATACAACACTGAGTGATTTAGTGTGCTGAGGATTGAGCATAGTGGGAGAGGATGCGAGACAATGATATTGAGTACTCTGAGAGTGTGAGTACATGATTCATCTCTGAGGTACATGGAATTTGCATGCGCACATGACATACATGCATAGAGATGTATTTTTCCTCATGCTATATAGTATCACGTCATTCATGAATTTTTACACACGTTGATATGTGGGCATAGAGAGGTGTTTTTCACTTGTTATTTGGAAAGAAAATAAAACTTCTTACTTATTATTGAAAGGGTTTTGGGAAAAATTACAGTTTTCAAACTTACTCATATTTTGACATTTTTGGTAAAAGAATTGATTTTTCACTAAGATACTTGAAGAACATGCCTATTTTATGGAACTTTGAACGAGTTGAGCACTTTACTTCTGAGATACCTCTTTTATTACTTGTATTATGCTATTATGAATTGTCGTGGAATACCTGTATTAGACCCGAACTTGTGTTAGCTCGTCACTACTTTCAACCTAAGGTTAGGTTTGTTACTTACTGAGTACATGAAGTCGGTTGTAATCATACTATACTTCTGCACCATGCGTGCAAATGTTGGTTGTTAATGTTGCTGCGTTCGATGGTAGATGGATTGGAGATGTACCTGCATTCCGGTTGAAGCTGCCCCTTGTTCGTGGTAGCATTAGATCTATAAAACTCTGTTTATGTACTTTTCAAACAGACCATGTATTTATTTCATTTCAGTTTTGTAAACTCTATTCTTAAAAGCTCATGATTTGTACTACCATTCCTTGGGAATAAGATTCAGTAAATTACTTTCGTTTAATTGTTTCGTTAATATTATTAGAATTGGATAGTTATTAGTTGGCTTACCTAGCGGGTTGGGTTAGGTGCCATCACGACTAGTGAATTTGGGGTCGTGACACACATAACCTAGAAATGATCCCTAGCATGATTAGCAACTCAAGTATTCATACAAGTAGAGACAGAAACACAAAAATAACGAGGCATGATAGAAAACAAGTCTCGTAATAGCCTAAAGTATATCCGGTTTATGAATAACCCAGTGTACACACACGCATCACCCTCAATACATATCGAGTATCATAGTCCACAGTGAAAATTATCCTCAAACCAAGTTTAAATATTTTACTTACCTCAAAGCTCTTGAGTTAATACTCGAAAAAGCCCTTCCCATGTGAATCGATCTCTGAGCGACTCGAATGTAGTCAGCTACTTAATATCTTCAATAAAATCTATAAAAATAAACCTCAAACATGAAAGCTATGATCTTGAATCAATTATGTAAAGTCAACCCAAACTTCAGGCAAAATTTATTACTTCGCACAGAATTTTACAGCTTCAATCCTCAGTGTGAAGTTATTTTCGATGTGGCTAGACTTGTAAAAGTTTATGGACATAGGCCATGGCTTAAACAGAGTCCGTAAATTGATTATCTGTGCATTTGTCCTATTTTAAAATTATACCACCCGGCACACAAAGAATAGAACGTTTATCTAGTTTGGCAGCTCAAACAGAATATTTAGTCATTTTGGTCCACCTCTCAACTTGTTACTCGAAATAGCCCCAATTAGTGTGTGTATATATATAAATATATAAGTATTTTACCTATTAACCTACAATGAAGAAGCCATTAGTAAAAACTCCTTTACTCTTTTTCTAATTTTCTAAGTAGTCGCCTAATCTAGTGGCATAGCTATATTACCAAAAGAGTGTTCAGTCGAATACTCTTTTATTGATATATATATATATATATATATATATATATATATATATATATATAATCTTTACACAATTTAGGCAAGTAGTCCAAAGGTGAAAGTGGTTTGAAATTCCTTTATTGTCGCAGGTTCAATACTTGAGCTAAATATTTTTGTCACGATCCAAAATCTCAACAAAGTCATGATAGAACCTTACTCAACCCGCGAGACAAATAACAAGCATAAACCATGATGCCAAACATCACGAAGCAATAGAGTCTAAACAAAGATAATATTATATCAGTCTAAAGTGGATAATACAAGTGCGAAAATAACCAAAATACTCATAGGAACTAATGTGACAATATCATGAGCTATTAAAATGGAATCAAATACAACTATCTAAGATATAATACATATACTATCCTAACGAGTGAAGAACAATAATAAATAGATAAAAATGTGACTCCAAGGCACTACGAATCGATCAAGCTACTCTACCCTGAGTCTGCAAGAAAGCACACCTAGATAAACTCATGGGTCCCACTAGTACTCGATTTAAAACATACACAATAATATATAGAAGTATCGTATAAATATAACCGACCCTATGTACTTAGTAAGCACCTTGACCGAATTAAATGAAGTAGTGGTGAGCACTTGGTAAAAATGTACGCACTTTATAACATGTACAATTCATATACATAATCGGGACAGGGAAAAAAGCATAGAAATAACATAGTAAGATATGCACAATAGAATATATGATGTAAAATATCAAATCTCGACTAAATAAGTCTAATGCATGTAAAGAATGCATTAAATCAGCACATATACAATATATATATATATATATGTCACGACTCAAATTCACATGATCGCTATCAGGCACATTACCCTACTAGAATGAGCCAACCCATATGATGCACCCCACGTTATGCATGAATACCAATTAACGAGGAAGCCATTTGAAAATCATATACATTTTTAAATTCAAATATGAAATATTTTTCATATCTAAAATCATACCTAAAACATTTCAAAAAAGTAATGAATTCAAATAAAATAATTATTTTTTCATGTATAGCGTGCACAACCTCATTGTTATATTTCAAAGCAATTATATATGGATCCTTCGTACCAAAGATTAAAAACAAATACTTGGAAACGTTTTCACTAAAAGAAAATAAAAAATAACATGACAATTACCATAAAATAGAAGTGGTGCACCATATACATTGGAAAGAAAGTCATCCTAGTCATGTCCACACATCACCTATCATACTAAAGAGGAACCCAGCAGGGCTGAGTACAATATCACGTACTCAATAAATATGGTAGACTCTCTAATTCAAGTTGTTGAGACAATACTTTATAAATAATGCAACTAATATTTAATATAAAGTGGTAAATAGTTATATTAATCACACTCTTTTTTATTTTTAATGAAAAGATAATTAAATTAAAAACCATAATATAACTTTTTAAAATTATTATATCAATCCATAATTTCTAATAAAATCATACCAAATCATTTAAATTTTTATTAAGTTATTAAAATCATTTTTGGCTCCTTAGGCCTAAACATAGGAAATTCCTCTTTTACCTTTTATCGGGAGTACTATACAAATATCGACAAGTTAAATAATCACCAAATCATCACCCTAGCAACAAATATTTGACTTACTTGTTCGGGCGGCTTCCCATAGTGTTGTAAGAGTTGACTTAACCTCATTAAGTAATAATTATTTGCCCCATAATGGGATACTTTATCCCAAAAACCTCGGCTTAGCCTTGGAATGTGTCCATACACCAACACATGTAGTTCTATGGTAACGAATTCAACATTCGAATCAATCTTGATTCTAACCACTAATAACTCGCAAAATGGATCTATAGCCTAATAGCCTCAAATGATCTATTTTTATCAAGTCATAATATTCATAGTCAATTGAAACCATTTGAACAAAATCAAATGAATAACCTTTTTCACATTAAAGCCTTTAGCATTTCAACATCAATCTTTTAAAGATTCTATAAGTTTATCCTACATATTAAGTTTTAAAAGAAATACTTTTCATAAAAACATATCCCAGCACTTGAACCATTTATATTCTTATCAATATGTAAGTTTTAATAAAACTTATAATATTCTTCTCAAGTGTAAATTAGATTTTATAATTTCACTATGGCACTTCATTTTAAAGTACTTAAAGATACATGATGATATCCTTATCCGCTTGTCTGCACCAGTACATATTCATATTTACGAATAATTTGATGTATTAACCCAAACATAATTTTAGAGAAAATCCCTCGAGAAGATTTTAATCAACTTATCTTGTTGTCTCTTGTAACGATCCGATCGATCGTTTTGAATATTTTAATCCCCGTTTACCCTATTTTATGCTTTACATATATCTATTTGACATTATGGGACTTGCCGGGATGATTGGTTTGGTTTCAGAGAAGTTTTGAATTGAATCGAGACACTTAGTCCCAAGATTGGATGCCTAAGTTGTACGAGTTGATGGTGATTTTGGACTTAGGCGTATGGTCTGATTTGAATTTGGAGGTTCCTAGGTTTATTTGGAGAAAGTTGAAAAATTGAACGTGTGGAAGGTTGATAGGTTTGAATGAGAGTTGACTTTGGTTATATCAAGGTCGGAATTTAGTTTCGGAAGTTGGAATATGTTCGTTTTATCAATTGGAACTTTCATGCAAAATTTGAGGTTATTCTGAATTGTTTAGGCATGTTCAGTGTAAGTTTTGAAATTGAAAAGTTGGATTAGTTCCTTAGGCTTGAATTGAAGTGCAAATCGTGATTTTATTGTTGTTTTGTGTGATTTTAGGCATCGAGTAAGTCCGTGTTAAATTTTATGATTAGTTGCTGTGATTGGACGAGGTCTCGGGGCCTTCGGTGTGTTTCGGATGGGTCTATTACACCAGGTTTTGGGTTACTGATTTCTGAGTTTCGGCTTCCTTCTTCGCGATCGTGACAAGGCTGTAGTCTTCGCGGAAAGTTGGAGTAGGCTGGGAAGTATCCCTTCTATGCATTTGCGGTGGGAGCTCCGCATTCACGAAGAAGATGGAAGCTAGGAGATGGGAGCTGGGAGGAGTTGGCCTACGCGTTCCCGAGAATCTGACTGTGTTCGCATAGGAAGGAATGTGTTTTTCATCGCATTCGTGAAGGTGCGAACGCAAATGTGAAGTCTTTTTATGGGCGAGTAATTTTTGGTTCTTCTTGATCGGGATGGATGTCCAGTGATCGTGATGCATATGCCTAGGAAAAATATTAAGTACTCTATTCCGAGGTTTTGATTATTTTATATAATTTTGAGTTTAGAGCCGAATTTGGGTGATCTTGAAGGAGATTTTCACAATTTGGAATGGGGTAAGTATTTTTTACTCGGATTTCATCATTATACATGATTCTAACCTTTATTTTAGCATTGAATTGGTGAACCTCAGTGAAGAAATTGAGTATTTTTTTAAAAACTTTTCAAAAATATAAATTGGTGATTTCAGGGTCAATTTGAGGTCGAATTTGGATGAAACACATATATTTGGACTCATATCAGAATATGTGTTTAGAATTGGTGAGTTTTGTCAGGCTCCGAGGTGCGAGACTGGGTTGATAAACATGATAAGAATAACAATACAATATAATACTTGCAAATGGAAACTAGAATCAACAATTAGCAATAAGGAGTAAATAGGTAATAACACCGTAAATTAAGCAGAATACAATTAAAGACCCAGTGAAGCCAAGTAAGGAGAAACAAGTAACAACCAAATGATCAACTGTTCTTACACAAGGTTTACCCAAGAATCATCCCCGATGCACCACATCTCACAGTCACAATCACAGGTCCCAGATCAGGAATCATAATAACTTGGATTCTCATTCCCACATTACTTATCACAAATGCACAGATAGCTCACGTGCTGCATGGACAACTCACATGACGATACCATTAATGCCTCAGCTATTCACTTACAACTCATGTTCCAATAGTCCAATTCAGGCACGAAAGGCAGGTATATAAGGATACAAGTACCAGATCAATAAACAACAAAATTCATATTCCTTGACTGATATAGGTGACATGCTATAGTTTATGCTTGTGCAAGTGTACTGTCACAACTCAAATCAACATGTAAGATCAGAGACACCGAATGGCACATTTGAAACAACACAATAAAACCCGTAATATGTATGACTCACACAAGATAGTCACACCACCACACTATATCATAAATGACAAATTTCCCCAGGCCATCACAAATCATTCCCGACATATCCCCCTTGTCTCGTTGCGTGCGCAACAATAAAGTAAATGCCCGCCTTGTCTCGCCACACGCACATAATAATTATTCCACCTTCTCTCGCCATATGCGCAAATCCAATATATATATATCCCGCCTTGTCACGTCGCATCTGCGAATGTCAATAATAACAATAGCACAGACAACTCACGTGCAACACTCGACAATCCTTCATGTGCCAAAACATAACAACACAATGTGACAACTCGCACCACATGTGCTCATATACCACAACATTTCCATAACAATAATTCTAGTTACCACAACCACACGTAGCCTATGGCTCAACACACCAAGTACAACAAGAACAACAATAACACGATGGTACTACAAGTAAATCAATACAAGAAAACGGAAGAATGAGCTCAACAATGAAAGACCTAAACAGTAATAATGAATTCAAATAAGAGTAGTTCAACAATAAGAGAGACAACATGTAGCATCGACTTCAAATACGAATGATCAACTATGGAAGAGATAACATGTAACAATGACTTCAATTAAGAATAAATCAACTATGAAAGGGAAAAGATGACAATAAAGAGACAACAATTACAATTAAAGCATGTATGAGTATATTTGGCAATAAAAGATAGAACATGAACGAACAACTTCAAATAACACATATAAGAGTAAATTTAACAATGAAGGATATAACACGATGGAAGAACTTAAATTTAATGTACATAAGAAACCTAAGAGTCTAAACCAGTCAAATTTTCACATATAAGGCCGTGTACATCACTCGTCACCTCGAATATATGACTTTCACGTAGTTCAAATAGTACAAACAAACCAATACCTACGAGGTAGTTTCCCCATACAAAGTTAGGCAAGATACTTACCTCAAAAGCCCTCAATCAATACTCAAAAATAGTTTTTCCTTTACAGTTCACCTCCACTCGACTCATATCTAACTAAAATCAATTTAATAACATCAAATAATGTAAGAGAAATCAATTCCAATAGATAAAACTATGACCTTTGAACAATTCCTCAAAACTCAACAAAAGTGAACCCCATGCTCACCCGGTCAAAACTCGGGCCCAATGGTAGATCCCGGCTACCCATAACTTCACGAGTCTATATATGTGAATTTGTTAAAATCTTAGTCCAAATTGACTCTCAAAACTCAAATTCTCATTTTTCAAAACTTAGACAAAAGTTTTCAAAATTTCACTTTGATTTTCACAAATTTGATGTTAAATCTCATATATATAATCGTGTAAAATAGTTAAAATTTAATCAAAATCACTTACCCAATGATTGTAGATGAAAATTCCTCTTCACAATCACGTCCTACCAAGTTTAGGGTTCTAAAATATAAAAACGAGACCAAAATCCAGTAATTCAACCTTACGACCTGCTACAGAAGTTGCATTTGCGACACAGGGTTCGAAATGCGACTACCGCAGAAGCGACCCATAGTTCACAAAAGAGAACACTGCTTAACTCCCACAGAATGCAACAAAAATATTCGCAAAAGCGAAGTAAGGCCCCATCGCAAATGTGATCCCTAACCATTTTGCAAAAGCGACCAGTTGGTCACAAAAGCGATCCCTCCCCAACCCAGGCCTTTATCGCAAATGCGATATAGAGTACGCAAATAAGAACTCTTCAAGCCACATTGTACTTCGCAAAAGAGAAGAGAAACTCGCAAATGTGAAAGTTGGAAATGCGACGTATTTTCCACAAATGTGAGATCAGAAACACCAGCAAAATCTGAACCTTCTACGACTCTCCGGAACGCGTCGGAAACTCACCCGAGCCGTCTGGCCTCCAAACCATTCATCAACACAAGTCTAAAAACATAATACAAATTCTCTTGCGCGATCAAATCATCAAAATAACATCTGAAACCATGAAATGGACCTCCAAAACACATGGAATTCATATGAAACTCAATAATTTCTAAAAACTCAACTGCACGTATGGTTCATATCAATCAACTCAGAATGATGCCAAACATTTCTTACAAGTATAAAATAACAAAACGGGTCTGTTCAAATTCCCAAAAGCGAAATTCGAGCCCGATATCCATAAGTCAACATACGGTCAAACTTATCAAAATTATATGCATTAAATTGCCAACTTTCGGCAAAACAACACAAATCTACCTACGGACCTCCGGATTCATTTCCAGACATACGCCTAAGTCCAAAATCACGATACGAGCTACCAGAGTCGTTAAAACACCATTCTGGGATCGTTTTCACAAAAGACAAACCTCAGTCAACATTTTCAACTTAATCTTCTAAAGTGAGAATCACTCATCCAAATACATCCCTGAACATTTGAAAGACAAATTCGATCATGCAGACAAGTAATAATATACAATAGGAAGCCACTCAAGACCTCAAACCACATAACAGAACCTTAAGGCTCAAAACGATCGATCGGGTCGTTACATTCTCCCCCTTTTAAATAAATATTCGTCCGCGAACGTGCCAAGATTCTTTCCCAAGCCATCAAATCACTGCAAAAACTCACCATACACATTCCCACGGGTGATCCTACGTCACTCCAATCCACATAAGCCCGACAACACCATTTCAATCGAAGGTTATTCCTTCCACTCATGCCGATAAGCCCTAGAACCAAATTTTAACACCCATCAAGGACCTGATCCTCACATAAACACATTGTAAAATCCTCAAATAGCTATAACAACCCATGCATACATACAAAAGATACAACCACATGACATAACATACCACCCACATTCCCATAGCAATAACTCCGACCATAATAGCTGCCCATTACCAAGCCCGGTAACGGCAAATAGCCTCATATCGACTAGAACCGTGTTCCATACCTTCACGACACTGACAAAGATGCAAGAAACATGTGAAACCCCATAACTACGCACCCGATCAATACCACATCAAATGCCACCTGGGCAAATACATCTCAATCAAAAACCAACAAGCATAACTCGCATACCAATGAATAGAAAAAAAGGAACATGCAAGAGAACTATAAAAAAAGTCCAACGGGCATAACTCCCCACCAATACCGTACTATGGATATGTTCCATTAGGAAGAACCAAGACACACACAATGACAACAATGAATCTCACCCTAACATAACTCCACCGCGGTGCATAGCTTAGTACAAACACACTTATCTACAAAGAACACCAGGTTCCCATCCTCCACTTGGAATCAAGAGTAAGATAAACATCTCAACAGCTGAACCACTCAACTAAATCTCATAGAACCAAAACCACAACTTGTAACATACTTCCATACCTATAGAACACCCAAATCATAAGTTGTGGCCAAACCACCTAGAAATCGCATCAAACCTATGGTATTAACTAACTGAAAGTCCACCCAAGCCTCATGACCCTCAATAGAAACCAAACCAAAATAAGAGACAATAACTATAATAATGGAATCCCCAACTAGCGTGAACACATATACAAAGTACAAGAATCACAAAACACAACCATATCTGAAGCAAGGTAGGATGAATCTTACTAAGTAAATGGACCAGATCGAAATAACAATGTATCTCTATAATCAACCAAAACCATACCTGTAATGACATTTTCTAGTGCATCAACCTCCGCACAACCAGGAAAAGAATAACAATGGGCCTAACATCCCCCTCTAGTATGATCTTTACCTGCCTAGCCTCCACCCCTAGCTGGCGGTGTAGGTATAACAACAACTCGAGTGGAAACCATAGTTTGAATACTCTTCCATAACACATCCATCAGAGTCTGAGAAAATCTCTCACCATTTTGCTAGTATCCCCACACTCAAAGCAGCCTTTTCGCTGACGTGGCTGTGGTAGCTGTTCGGTACGGGTACTCTGGGACCCATGGATATTTGAAGCACCACGTGAAGTTTGATGTGCAAAATGAGCTAGCTGACCTATAAAACCTCTACCATGATGCACCCTGTCTCAAAAATAGGGATCGGTAGATCCTCCCAGTCCACGAGGCCTCTTTATTTCCCTATCTGCTCTCTCCTAGCCCCGCATACCTCTAATTTTGTGAGTGATCTCCACAACCTGATGAAATAGAACATCCATCTCCAACTCCCGAGCCATGATGAATCAGATACCATAACTGAGACCCTCGATGAACCTGCAGACTCTCTTTCTAACTGTAGAAACCAAAGTAGGCGCGTGACGGGATAACTCGCTGAATCTGATGGTGTACTCTAACACTATTATAGTGCCTTACGCAGCTGCTCGAACGATGTGCGCCACACATCCCTGACAGTCTTTGAACAAACTCTCTAAAAACTAAGTCCAAGTGAAGTGGTGCTGCATCGACCGGCCTGCCCTCCTCATAAGCCTGTCACAACTAGTACGCTACTCCTGACAACTAAAATATAGTAATAGTAATTCCACTCATCTCCATACTACCCATGGTGCGGAGAATACAACAACACTTGTCTAGTAAACCCTGCGCGTCCTCAGTCACTGTGCCACTATAAGTAGGAGGGTGATACTTCTTGAACCTCTCAAGCCTCAACTACTCCTCCTTAGATGCCTCTGGCCTGTCCTCGGGATGAACCAGAATAACATGTAATGCTGGCATAACATCCGGAACCTAGCCAATGTGAGCCTACTTCTCTGGATTATGGGCGGTAGGAGTTTGAACTTCTCCCCCATTCTGTGATGTAGGTGGTGCAACTGGAATTAATACCACCTGAGCCAATGCACCAAACATGCTCAGGAACTGTGCTAAAGTCTCCTAAAATCTGGAGGTAGAAACAGGCGCCTGCGGTGCCATCCCCCAACTTGAGCTACTGGTGGCTTCTCAGCTGTTGCTCTGGCTGGTTCTCTAGCTGTAGCACGTGCTCCTCCTTGGCCTTCGCCTCTACCTCTACCCCGACCCCTAGCAACATTGGCTCTGGGGGCAACATCATTAGGATCTGCAGCTCGTGTTCTCACCATCTGTGAGAGAATAGAATGAAAGGCTCAAACTCCAAAATCAATAACTCGTATGATAGGAATGAAAGAAGTGAAGTTTCCTAATAGTTCCATAGCCTCTCGAAGATAAGTATATACTCCAGAATACTCTACTAAACTTGTTTATGACTCGTAGCACTTATGAACCTAGAGCTCTGATACTAACTTGTCACGACCCAAAATCCTACCTTAGCAATCATGACGCCACCTAGTCTCTAAGACTAGGTGTGTTATTAACAGATTAAAACCAGTTAACCATTAAACATGAACCGAAAATATCTATACAAAGCCAACAACCCAAAGTAGAAACCGGTAGTACAAGTCATAAGCCTTTTTAGAGTAATGAAGATTATCAAATACATCAGTGTTTGGAATAGATATAAATAGTACAAATTAAAACTTCAGAAGGTGACTCTGAGGTCTGCGAACGCGATGATAGGTATACCTCGAAGTCTCCACCATAATGCTCGATCAGCTATCTAATGACCAGCACGCTCTGAGGTACTTGGATTTGCACAAAAATATGCAGCAAGGGTAGCATGAGTACACCACAACAGTACCCAGTAAGTATCAAGGCTAACCTCGATGGAGTAGTGACGAGGAACAGTCAAGACACCTACTAGACATAATAACTTATACTAGTATGGCTATAAATCTAACAGGTAACAATATCAATATAAAGCTAAACATGGTAAGAATAACAGTACGATACTTGCAAATGGAAACTAGAAGCAACAAGTGTTAAACAGGTAATAACGTCGTAAAGTAAGCAGAATATAGTTAAAGACACAGTGAAACCAAGTAAGGAAAAACAAGTAACAACCAAATGATCAACCATTCTTACTCAAGGTTTACCCAAGAATAACCCCCAAGGTACCAGAACTCACAATCACAGTCACGGGTCCAAGATCACGAATCATAATCACTTGGCATCTTGTGCCCACATTACCAATCACAACTTCACGGACAATTCACGTGTCGATACCATTAATGCCTCAGCTCTGCACGGACAACTCACGTGCCAATACTAACAACACCTCGTATCCGCACGGACAACTCACGTTCCAACAGTCCAATTCATGCGCAGAAGGCAGGTATACAAGGATACGTGTACTGAATCAATAAAGAATAAGATTCATACAACTGGACTGATATATGTGACTTCTATAGTGTATTCTTGTGCAAGTGTACTTTCATAGCTCAAGTCAACAAGTAAGATCAAAAACACTAAATGACACATTGCAAACAACAAAACACAACCCTTAATATGCACGACTCACACAAGATAGTCACACCACCACACAATATGATAAATGACAAATGCCCCCATACCATCACAAATAATCCCAGACATAGCCCCCTTGTCTCTCCGCGTGCCCAACAATGAAGTAATTCCCGCCTTGTCTTGCCACACGTGCATAATAATTATCCCACCTTGTCTCGCCACATGCACAAACCCAACATGTATTACCCTTCTTTTCACACCGCATGTGCAAACATCAACAATAGCAATAGCTCGAACAACTCATGTGCAAACAACCCCACAATCCTCTCAACAATCCTTCATGAGCCAAAGATATAACAATTTGCACCACATGTGCTCATATACCACAACGTCTCCATAACAATAATTCTAGTTATCACAACCACACGTAGTCTACGGATCAACAAAACCAAGAACAACAATAACACGATGGTACGACATGTAAATCAACATAACAATTATAACAATACAAGGAAACAAATGAATGAGCTCAACAATGAAAAACATAACCAGTAATAATGACTTCAAATAAGAGTAGTTCAACAATAAGAGAGACATGTAGTATCGACTTAGAATACGAATGATCAACTACGGAAGAGAAAACATGTAACAATGACTTTAATTAAGAATAAATCCACTATGGAAGGGATAACATGAAAATAAAGAGGCAACTACTACAATTAAAGCATGTATTAGTATATTTGGCAATAAAAGATGGAATATGAACCAACATCTTCAAATAAGGCATATAAGAGTAAATTTAACAATGGAGGATATAACATGATGGAAGAACTTCAATTTAAGGTACATAAGAACCTAAGAGTCTAAACCGGTCAAATTTCCACATATAAGGCTGTGTACATCACTCGTCACCTCGAGTACATGTCTTTCACGCAGTTCAAATAGTGCAAATAAACCAATTCTTACAGGGTAGTTCCCCCGCAAAAAGTTAGGCAAGATACTTACTGCAAAAGCACTCAATCAATACTTAAAAATAGCTTTTCCTATATAATTCACCTCCACTCGGTTCAAATCTAACAAAAATCGACTAGATAACATCAAGTAATGCAAGAGAAATCAATTCCAATAAATAAATCTATGATGCTTGCACAATTTCTCAAAAGTCAACAAAACCCTAGGACGCCCGATCAAAACCCAGGCCCAAAAGTAGATTTTGACTACCCATAGTCCCACGAGTCTATATATGTGTTTTGTTTCAAAATCTAAGTCCCAATCGACTCTCAAAAGTCAAATTCTCATTTTTCAAAACTTAGACAAAATTTCACTTTAATCCTCACGAATTTGATGTTAAATCTCATATATATAATCATGAAAATACCTCTTCAAATTTGCCTCTTACCGATTCTAGGGTTCAAATATAAGAAAATGAAACCAAAATCCTGTAACTCAACCCTTATGACCAGTTGCAGAAGTCATATTTGCGACCTAGGGATCGCAAATGCGACCACCGTAGAAGCGACCCAATGTTTGCAAAAGAGAACACTGCTTAACTCCCACAGACTTCGAAAAAGTGACAAAAATCATCACAAAAGCGAAGTAAGGCCCCATCGCAAAAGCGACGGAATGAGCACAAAATGCGATCCCTGGCCATTTTGAAAAAGCGACTAGTTGGTCAAAAAATCTATCCCTCCTCAACCTAGGACTTTATCACAAATGCAATATGGAGTCCGAAAATTCTAACTCTTCAGGACACAGTGTACTTGACAAAAGAAAAGAGAAACCTGCAAATGCGAGAGTCGCAAATGCGACCTATTTCTCACAAATGCGAGATCAAAAACACGAGCAAAATCTGAACCTTATACGAACTCTCAGGAACGCATCCGAAACTTACCCGAGTCCTCGAGAATCCACACTAAACATCAACACAAGCCTAAGCACATAACACAGATTCGCTCGCATGATCAAATCATAAAAATAACATCCGAAACCATGAATCTGACCTCCAAAACACATGGAATTCATATGAAAGTCAAGAATTTCTTAAAACACAATCGCGCATCCGGTTCCTATCAAATAAACTTGGAATTACACCAAACTTTTCGGAGAAGTTTCAAATAACTAGACGGGCCTATTAAAAGTCCCAAAATCAAAATCTGAACTTGACAGCCATAGTCAACATACAGTCAAACTTATTATATTTCTAAGCATTAAATTGCCAATTTTCGGCAAAACAACACAAATCTACCTGCGGACCTCCGAATTAATTATGAGATAACTTTCACGATATGAACCTACATAAATCGTCAAAACACCGTTCCGCGATCGCTTTCACAAAAGTCAAACCTAGGTCAATATTTTCAACTTAAGCTTCTAAAGTGAGAATCACTCATCTAAATACATATCGAAACATCCGAAAGTCAAATTCGACCATGCACACAAGTCATAATACATAATATGAAGCCACTCAACACCTCGAATCAGTGAACAGAACCTTAAGGCTCAAAACAACCAGTCGGGTCGTTACGCCACCACTCAAATTGACTGACACATCCCTCATACACAATCATCTCTCGAGAAACACCTCCATAATTCTTTCGTTCCGTATAGAAAAATCTAAATATCAATAGTCGATCATCTAGACGATTAACGTAATACAAGTCAAAATACAGTGCGCCTTTATGAAATATGCACCCTTATCAGGCGATACCAAATAGTGCCACCATTTTACTGAACATCTAAAACCGTCCATGCTGCCTAGAACTCATGACCTTCCGTTTAAAATAAAACCACAAACTTGTATGAAAACCTCGATCTCACATGTCATACCACATCTATTATGCCATCATATGAATGCATGAGAACCTCATTATTAACTCTGAATCACAAGTAGGATACAATACTCCATCAGCAAGAAAACTTGCCACTAGACCGCCCATCAAAGAGAAAATCACAACACACAACATACTCATCATGCCAGTAGAAGACATCCATCTCAAGCAATGGTGAAAATCATCGAGAACTCTTCAAAATCAATTAGCACAAGACCAGGCCATCAGAACCAAGTCCCTTTAACTCAACCAAGTCACGCAGGTCGCCAAGCCCAAGAGTATTGCCACAAAACACTGGAAGCCTCACCACATCATAGGAACCAAAAGTATCGATCATATCCATTACCATGCTGATCCAACCTATTACTAAGTTGTCTTATTTCTCCGAGCTCCTTTCAAATCACCTTTAAGTTAACACTTCTCCTTGCCATTACACTACGATCCTTAACCCAAAGCTCACTACAAGAGATTTTAGCATCTAACCTCATCGTCCTAAATCCCATAAGCCACTATATTCTCTCTTTAGTACCCAAAAATAGCGCAACTGAAATGCCCATTCTGAATTGACCTTCTGCAAATCTAAAGTAGTTTCCTTTTAACCTCTTTGATATTGAAATGCAGAATCTATAACGATGTAAAAATACCACAAGTCTCAACACCACCCAATACAATTCTCATATCTTAACAATATACAAAAATCAGGGAAAATCCTCAACCACATATAAATCTAGAACTCACTTGAACCTTCTCAAGAATTATTCACTCCACTCTAATATTCAATGCAAAGCCAATACGAACCAAAATACCTATGCCCCATTAGCACACAAACACCCAATGAAGTACCCCATCTTTAAACAACCGAGTGAATCCCTACTCCATCCACACTACATCCACTGCGAATAACAAACCTGAATCACTCTGAGATTTCCATATATTCATAAAGTGTAATACAACATGCATACAGAAAATTCCTCTCTCGAGTCACCCTCAAAACTAACCTTTGTAAGTCATAATTGATCCCCAATTATGCCTAAGACATAAACAAATACAACACATAACCATGCAATTTGATTGTCAATAGCAGACTCCCCCATTTGGCTCGAAGCAATTAAACATAACATTCTATAACCCACAATATATTTACCCCATAACTACCATGATCTCGCACCATAATTCAGCCAAATCTTTCATGAACCCATGTAGCACTAATTTTAAAAAATATCTCAAATCATCTGCTAAGAACACATTCATCATCATGACTGTTAAGCCAACTTTCTCAAGCAATCCAAACTCAAATTGCCACACATATAACCCACTGGTAGAAACAAACTCTCCACAAAAACATCATAAGAATCACACATCTGTAGACTACCCCTCAGGTGATAACCCCCTTACTTAGCCTCAAATTGGCATCTCTCTACACCTTACTACGGTCACAACTACTATGCAATCACCAAAATCTTCTTGAATCTAAAATTGTCAACAATACATAAGTATCTACTTCATTCCACAAATGAACAACATGAAAGATCCCTCAAGAAACTTACAACTCAAGACTGTACAACATATCAACACAGAAATCAAACATCCATAGCCTTTTCACATCCCAAGTAAATTTGTCTCGTCACATCTAAACCATCTAAGCATAGACCCCAGTCATATATTTCTTATCATATATCTATCCAACCACTCACTAAGCTATCAACCCTCATCCTAGGGACACTATCAGACTTATATTCCAAAAACACATACTCACATAACCGAAACCATCGAGCCCAAGCTACAGTCTGAACCTAGCCTCAAGTCCTCCAGACTGACCTATCTCCACAACATGGAGAATACATTTTGTGCCTCATCTGTGGATCATAAGTCGTCGATGCACGGCTGATACCAAATCTCAAACATAGTATACCAGTTAGTGGAAGGAATTCAAGAGATACACCTCAAGCTGAATCAATATCGCATGATAAGGAAAGAAAGATGTGAAATTTTCCTACACGCCCTGTAGCCTCTCGAAGATAGGTATGGATGTCATTACACCGATCCGCAAGACTCTACTAGACACTTGCTCATGACTCGTAGAACCTATAAACCTAGAAATCGTATACCAACTTTTCAGAACCCATAATCCATCTGTACAAACTCCCAAGAATTGGTAGTACAAATCATGAGCCTCTATGACTTAGATTTACAAAACTGGTATGAAATAAATACACCATATATCTATAATATATATAAACAAATTACAAATCTAAAGCTAACAAGGAAAAGTAATAGATATATCAGGACAACAAGTACATTTTCAATGCCAGCTCCCGCCATATACAGCAGCCTCAGCTCCAAGATATGCACGCAAGGTGTAGAAGTGTAGTATGAGTGAAATCGACCCCATGTACTCAATAAGTAATAAACCTAACCTCATGTTAAATTTAGTGACGATCTCAGAAGAAGGTCGGTGCCCAACATCAATATCCAATAACAAATCATAATAATATAATGAGTAAAACAAGGTAAACAACTCAAGAGATATTATGTTTAGCTCATTCAAAGTTACGGAAAAGTAGACATGCTTTTCAAGTATAACAATCAAAGTCCAAATCTTACCACAGAAAATCAACTAAACATGATTTTACCATCAAAAGAATTGTGTTTCTCCATTTTCCCAACATCAGATAAGAAGTTTCATTTACTAGTTAGCATGATAAAAGTACGTCTCTATGCCTTTATTTCAATATACATGTCAAGTCATCAAATTCCATATGAGAAAACTACATCTATATGCCTACATGTCAAATATACATGTCAAGCCATCAAATGTCTTATTACTGTATATCATGAGAAAAATACATTTCTATGCCTATATGTGAAGTATACATGTAAATCTAACCATTTCACAATGATATCAACAAGTACACATACTCTCAACACACTCAAGGTGTGTGGATCGAATTCCCCACTTCATCACACACACAATCACTCAACACTGTACGAATTATGCCCAAGCGCTAATCAAAATAACCTAGCCCAATCGTGGGGCCTTGTGCATGTGTAGCCTCAAAATCAGTGCCACTTAGCCCCATGTGGGTCCTAGCGTATGCGCCACCTCAATATTAATACAATCATTGCGGCGTAAAACCTAATCCAATATAACTCACAACATGGCTCTATGGTCCACATCAATCATCAGCCCCCTCAAGTCTCCATATACCAACATCTCACAGAAACATAATCCAATTATATAATGCGGAATATCATAATATGCCTCAAATATAACTCAAACTCGTGTCACATACAAGGACACCCATAACATGTTAGACAACATATCCAAATTGCACAGAGACAGAGATATGACATGCAGATGTAACTATCATGACTGTACAATATGACTATGGCTAAGGCAAATAGCTCAACATAGCAAAAATAGCCCTAGCATATCTCAAGCAACAAAGCAGGTGGTCTAGACATGATTTCTAGCATAAACAATAACTCACGTAGTCATATAAATAGAGAAAGCATGATAAAAAAAAGTATGATAGAAAAACAAGGCATATAATAGCCTACGAACTACCCGGATCATGAATAACCTGTGTCGCGCTCCCCTTTTTCCTCACACGGGTCAGGTGCGGAGAGATCGGGTTCATGACATTCTGGACAACTCCTTAAAGGAAGAGGTTTAAGGAAGAGTTGCCACCTAACGATTTTGTGGTGCGTTAGGGAACCTAGAGTAGATAACTCATGAACTAGTTTGCATCACCATAGATTGGGTAAGGGATTGAATTTATCCTAAGGGGAAGGTGTTAGGCACCCCTCAAGATCCACAACTGTGGGTCCCATCGAAGAAGTTTTGTGAATTTGGAATGTAAACAAATAGCAAGTAAGGTTCATATAAGAGGGGATTTCAAAAAGTACAAAAATCTTTAAAGGTTTTGGGAAAACATTAGAGTAAAACATTTGAAAAAGAATTGTCCTAGGTTTAAAATAATACGGGTCACGTCAATGCAATACCCGGTAATCCCTCCTCGAAGAGGGGCTACACGTGGTATTAGCGCACCGATCATCATATCCGTATTCTACCCTTCCCACCCTGTACAGGCTATTTAAAGAAGCACTTGTTGGTCATGAAAGCTTATTGCGTGCTATTACCCGTCACATTCTATAAGTCCTGGAGGGTGTTTAGGACTACTAATCCTACAAGGTGAGTACTAAGCTGAACCGCTAGGTTTAAAGGATAAAATTCTAAGAGACAAGTAGAAAAAAATTAGGACTTACACATATGGGATACACATAACAAACATTTGGCCCAAGTACCCCTCTGTAAGTAAGGCATGTAAATAGTACGTCTCAAACACAAAGAAGGTCTCAAGATCAGGATTTAACAGGATTCCGAGTTTGGAAAATAGTAGGTTTTCAGAAGTTTTGGGGTTTCTTGAAACACAGTAATAAAGCAGGGCGTTTAAAAGGACAGAGTAGTTTTGAGAAGAGAATGATTGATTTTAAAATTCTAGTGATTTAAAGACTGGAGCAGAAATTAAAAATGCACAGCAGTTTAGTGAAGTCCCTAGTAGAAAGTAAATAGGAAGCTTCAGAGAAATCAGTAAAGCATGATCTTAAAATAACAGAGTGATCCAAAAGGAGAAGTGACTTTAAAAGATTAAGCAGTTTTGAAGCAGAGTAGAAGTCAGTAGTTTAAGGAAAAAAACTTTAGTGAAAAGGTGAATGGGTAAGCTATTTCAGAAACCAGTAGTTCTAAAAAAATAGAGCGGGGATTCAAATAGAATGATTTTGTAGAAGGAATAATTGTTTGGAAAATCCATTAGTTGTTAGGCAAAGCAGGAATGAAAACAATGACAAACAACAAAGTTCTAAGGATTTCATAAGAGACTGATTAGATCTAAAGATCACTTTTAATACAAGCCAGACATAGAACGACCAATTTTGGTTTTAATGAATATTAGGCCTAAAGTTTGTCTAAGCGTTCGTAATACTGATTATTTGTTTTAAAGAGGGAAATACAGATTTAACTCTGATGTTAAACACATAAAGGATAATACATTTGCAGAAAAACGTTTTAACTATTTAACACGATTTTAGCGAGGTTCCTAGATTTAATAATACTGACTAGGTGTTCGACAAAATATAACTTGAAACAAATATGAAATCCTAAATAACAAGATATCTAATGCACACCTGAATAAGTAAAAATCTTATAGGCACGTTTTCTACGTGCAATGCTTATGAAGATGCAGCAGTAGAATTTCATGGCAGTTTTATTACTTCGTTGTAGTTATTAACTGTGAGCAGGGCTTATAAAATGACATGAATATGATAGATATGCTGAAATAAAGAACTTAAACATGGTTTCTAATGCATGGTATGCATGTCCTAACTATGATACTATTACACACATAGGTAAATAAATCCTATGGTCATGATTTCTACCCATAATTATCTAAGCATGCATAATCCCCACCCTTTTCACTATCCAGCCCCAAAATTATTTTACAAATAATTATTACAGGCCAAGAATAATGAATTACACAACTGAATAAAGGCAAATCAAGAAGCTATAATATAGAGAGCCTGACAGTAAGCCCAAGTACCAGATCCGACATGCCATATGCCATGACCCTTTCAACCCAAGTGTGTCATAGTCTCTAAGACCTCAGAGGATCTTGGATAGTGCTCACACCCAAGTACCCTAGTCAAGGATGAGTAAGTGCAGTGTGGAGTGCCAGCCTTGTGTGTCAGAGTTCAATGGGTACTCAGAGGTCCCCAAGGCAGTGCTCACACGAAGGGGGCTGAACCTAGAGTCTAAGAGTAGTGGGAAGTGCTTAGAGTTTAAAAAGGGTGTTTGAGTTTGAAACAGTAGTTTGAAAACAACTATAGAATAACGAAGAGCTTTGTAAAACCCTTTGCAGAAAAGAGAGCAATGCAACCATAATACAACAGGAGGAGAACTCAAGAAAGAGCAAACACAAACAAGGATAGGGGGAGTTAGGGACAATTAATCATCATATTAGCAGTAGAATAGGGTCACATATTCACATAGTGGTCATATAGTTGTCACAAAGCATCATAAATTAATAGGAACAGGATTGCATAATATTCAGGTATCATGAGGGGCGGGCAGGTTTATAACATAGGAGGTTAAGTAGGGGATGAAAGTAGGTAACAACAGCTAAACGATAGACAAATAAGTATGCAAGTGGCATGAGTCTCACACAGGGTCATGGAAGGGGAGACAAGAGACATATTAGACTGAGGGAAAAGGGAAATAGTGGGGCATGCTGATTACACATGACTTAAGCAGTTATAGAGAATCACACGGGAAAGCACAATAGCAAATGGGAAAGGACACCATATGGTCATGCTAATTACATGGTATATAGTAGAACCATAAGATGAAGCACATAAGGAACAATAAGGAAATAAACAAAAACTGGAGCATATTGTGTAGAGATGCTATAAAACTAAATCAGAAACATTCATGTTGAATAATAAAGACTAGCAAAGTGCAAACGATAGAGCAACAACATCAGTATACAAAATAAGGTAGCAACAGTAGAACAGTAGTGCAGAAGCAAAAGAGCAATAGAGATTACTCAGTTTGGGCTTTAAGCCGACTGAGTAGTTAGTAATGGATGCAAAGAGCAAGAGAGATGTATTTTGGAAAAAAATAAAGTTCAGAGCAGGGTCTGTGTGTGCATCAGTGCTCTCAATATTGCAGTTTGTGTGTGAATTTCAGTGAGTTTGTGAAGAGGGAAGACAGGTCTTTATATAGTTTTTGAAAACGAGTAGTGCATAGGAAAATTATGGAAATAACAATCAATCAACACCAATTAACCCGAACTGGAATCCTTTAATTAAGGAGTCTAGTTCAAACGTTATAGTCAAGGCTAAATAAGGAAAAGAAATCGACTTATAAGACTCACTTTGTTTAATTAGGGACAAGGAAATCACATAGAACATAATAAAAGCCAAATACAGAGTATATAATTAAGGAAAGTTGAACTAACATTATATTTATAAAGTAAAGTAGGGTATCAGTTTTGAAATCAATTGAAAGAATCTCGGATGTAATTACAATTACAGGGAATCCAAACATAGTTAAGGAAAGTATCACATAAGTATGAAAAGAATTCAAAAAATTGGTACAGAATTATAGAGGACATACACAAGATCATATATTCACGGAAAACATCATAGGCTTAGGGATTTTTACACAAAATCAGCATAAAATCAATAGGTAAATAATCAATAAGGTAAATGGTCGGATTTGTTAAGCATTTAAACAACAGTCATTGATCAACAACAACAGAAAATTAAAGGTCATATCAATGGATTAAAACAAGAGTCACAAAGAACACACAAATACACATAGTTAAGTGATAAAGGTCAACCTACACCCTTAAGGTTTCAGCAATAACAGTTCAGACAACAAGAAATCATGAGACACTCGTTCAAACACAGTAGAGATAGATAATAATCAAAGAAGACCTGTTTTGAAAATAGGGTCAAGAAACCCTAGTTTTTGAAGTTGTTAGAAAAATGTAATTTTCCAGGGAAAACCATAGAGAAGCATCATGATATTGTAAATATAGAACAGATCTTAAAGGAGAAACCAAAATATAGAAGATTAGGATTTTGTGGAACCCAGAAAGAGGGCAAACCTCATGAATGGCCTCAATTTAGGACAAGGAGACTGCAATACTTACTCAAACGGCCGGGGAAAGACCGGAATGTGGCAAGAGACCAAAGGAGGTGAGTGAACCACTCCAGGTTCGTCTGAAGAACTCAAGATATCATTGAGTAGGTGAGAGACAAGCAGATGGCCAGGAGGTGGTAGAGAATCAAGGTTCCGGTGAGAATCCACCGGAGAAGACGACCAGAGACCATCATAGAAGACGAAGTCCAAGAGGCTTCTAGAGAGTCGTAGAGAGAGATGGAGAGATAGAGAGAGGAATTGTCTCGAANCGGAGAAGACGACTGGAAACCATCGGAGAAGGTGAATTGAAGAGACTTTAAATATTCGTAGAGAGAGATTGAGAGAGATAGAGGAACCGTCTCGAAGTAAAATGAGACGGAGGGGAGGGGGGTTGGTTAGAGATATTTTAGGTAAGTGGGATCTGGGCCGTTGATCTAATTTGATCAACGGCTCAGATTAGTTAGGGGGTTGGTCTGGGTTAGTTTTGGGATTGGGTTGGATATTTTATTAGGGGGGTTGGGATTCAATTTAGGCTAGTTTTTAAATAAAAGGTGGCTAGATATTAAATACCCATAAAAATAGGATAATTAATTAATTAAAATAACTAATAATTGTGTAAAATGGAATTAAGACCAAATAAATTAACTTGAGATGATTAACTAGTATAAAAATATAAAAATGACCAGTTATAGATTTTAAAAATGATATAAGTGTGCATTTGTGCTATTATTGCAAAAATTGTTAAAATTAGCTAAATAATGCCAATATTGGCTAATTTGGGAAATAATCAAATCCTAATGGGGTAAAATAGGATAAAGCAAGATGTTGAACATTTTGAAATTATTTATGGCTAATTATTGAATAAAAATATCAGATAAATGGGAAAAATTTTGATAAAAAACATGAAAAATTCATGGGAAAATGCCAATCATTATAAAAGTGATTTTGAAGGTATATATGCAAATTTTAAAATAATTTTGAGTAAAAATTGGGTATTAACAGCTGCCCCTCTTTACCCGGGAAGGATGAAAGAGTTGTCGGGTAAAGATAGGATGGCCAATTTTGACCGATATAAAATTGTGGGATAGAATTAGGACTCACTCTGGCTTTCGAGTTGCCTACATATCCCTGGTTTTACAGGAATCAGGCCGTATGTAGTTCCGGAATCATCGACGAAATATACCGGTGATGTTTCACAAGAACGGATGCAAGGTGCAAGGAAAAGTACGAGGTTCTTACGGGGTTGTATCAGAGACCTAGAGTGGTCCGCTCCTGCCTAGTTGGCTGTTTCGGCTGGATTACCTGCAATAAATAACAAGCATATATCTAGCATAATATAAACATGATGCAAGTTCCCGTTGGACTATGAATGCTTTCTTTGGACAATTGAGGATGATTGTCCTTAGACCATGATGTCCTGGGCCATGAATTGCTTGGTGCTGGATTCGCAAGCTATGAAATGACGTTCTCGGGCCATGAGGATGGTTCCTCCGAACCATGGTTCCTTTGAAAAATGATATGCAAGTTGAATAAAAGAAATCCTCAGGCCATGAAATGATGTTCTCGGGCCATGAAGATGGTGCCTCAGAACAATGACGCCTTTGGAAAATTTGGCAATATTTCAGCCCATGAAGAATGCAGTGGTATCATGCTAACAAGACAGAGTTTAGTCTTGCGATATGCGAAATAAAAGAGGGGCAGAACTTAGCCCGAGAGAAGCATAAATAAGTAACGTCACGAAAGGTGGTTGCTTTGAAGATGTAGATAGGAGTTTTATGCAATGAATTAAAATGCCGGGAAGGTAGCGTAGAACCTCGGAAGGCAGAATGGTAGCCTTATGAGGTGCAGGAAATAAAATGCAGAGGAGGTAGCGCAGAACCTCGGAAGGCAGAGTGATAGCCTTATGCAGTGCATTAAATAAAATGCAGAGGAGGTAGCGTAGAACCTCGGAAGGCATAATGGTAGCCTTATGCAATGCAGGAAATAAAATGACAGTAAGAGCTATTAGCTGATGATAAACTGCGGTGATACGATTGTCGTGAATAAGATTTGTTTGCGATGATAGTAAGCGTCGGCATGTGCGACAAGTTTGAGAGCGTGTCCTTAAAGAAATATGCATCTTGCGAAGATAGTAATGTGTTCTGGGCTTTCGCCGTCTTGGTGCCTGCATCCAAAGAAAAATTGTGAGTTTTGTAAAGGGGAAGGTTATTTCGCATTCCCACTAGCTCGGCTCGGCCTGTCTGCTTGACAACGCGGACTTTGTTGTTCATATCACAGGGGTAGCGTTACTAAACAAGCTGTCATTTTGAGAAAGCAAATATGCATGGTTTTATAAAACATAACATATAATTTATAGAAATAATAATTTTGGATGGACCGACAACCACAACGCGGTTCAAGGCATTGCAACCTCTCTTGCTATGGAATTTTAAGGGTCCTCCTCAAAATTTTGCTCCAGCTTGGTGGGTGAATGCTTCTGGCTGTTTCTCCTGCGGTACCTGGCTGCATTTGCTTCGGAATTTTGAGGTCCCTCCTCAAAATTCTGCCCCAGTTTCCATTCGTGGGGGAAATGAAATTTTATTAAAATGTGACCAAACCCATTGGGCTGCCTACGTATCCCCTCTTAAAAGGGAATCAGGTCAGGCGTAGTTCAATTTACATCATTTGAGAAAAGCATAAAAGTTACACATAGTAGCGCTTGACTACATCTAAGTTGATTGGCTTCGACCAGATTTATCCATCCATTTATGCAAGTATGAGTGCTCCTCCTGTCAGCACTCGGTGAACCATGTACGGGCCTTGCCAATTGGGAGAGAATTTCACTTTTGCTTCATCTTGGTGAGGAAAGATCTTCTTTAACACCAACTGCCCCGGTGTGAATCGTCTTGGCTTGACTTTCTTGTTGAAGGCTCTGGTCATTCTGTTCTGATATAGCTGACCATGACAAGCTGTGTTCATTCTTTTTCCGTCTATGAGGGCCAATTGCTCATAACGACTTCTTACCCACTCTGCAACGCTGAGTTCAACTTCTTGTATGATTCTCAGGGATGGAATGTTGACCTCGGCAGGTATAACAGCTTCTGTACCATAAACCAACATGTAAGCAGTTTCCCCAGTTGATATGCAGAGTGTGGTGCGGTATCCCGTGTTGAAAACCTCAATCTCGTCCAAGTTAGACTTAGGTCTATTCTCAAAGTTCTTGACCTCTTTCACAATATACTTAGGTATATCATCCTCATCTGAATCGGAATTCGTTTGTTGTGTTGCCTCGTTGCATGTCAAAGTCATCGATTCATCAAGATAAGTAATAGTAATGCTATGTAAATAAAGTAATGGGGAGGAAAATAATAGCAAGTAAATATACGATTTATAGAGAAACTGCAAATGCTTTGATAAATTGAATAATCATTTGAACATAGGAGCTCTTTCTTGCAAAAATTAAAAATGCGAAAAGGAAGAAATTTTTTTCTTCTTTTAAATAAATAAGCTGTAAATAAATGCTTGTTTTTTTAGCCTTGCTACCCCGAGGCTTGACGGGCTTTGGTCGTCCTGACAGACCAATTCTTGAGATATGATACTCTGCTCTCGACCTATATGGAAGGGACTTCCTCCCCTCCCTCTTCAAGAATGAAAAAGCAGTCCATGTCCTCATCGTCCAAAATTAAATCCGTCATTAGTGCTAATGCTTCCTCTTCGTCCGTACCGTAGATGATATCAGCTGGCTGCAAAGTTTGTTCTAAGTGAGGTATTGCCTGCTCCAATGAGTAGTAGGTACCATGGTGGCTACCAGTCCTTGAATTCCTCCCAAGTGTACTCATACCCTAGCCTGAAAGAGGTACCGTGCTTCTTGAGTGTTATTGGCTTCGTTATTCCTTGGAGATTCTTACCGAGCCTTTTGCCTGGCTCGTATCCTTTCCAGTTCAAGATGCTCTCGATCTTACTGTCCCACCATTTATCCTTATCAATGGCGTTGACTCGTTCAATGTTGTGGTAGATTTCTCCACCCAGCTTCCTTCTCCCCTCAGTGACCAAAACATTCTGCCGACCGTAGATATGGTTTCTACCATCGCCATGAATTCTTACCTCTTGATGATTCCATTCAAACTTCAATGCTTGATATAAGTTTGATTCCACGGCCCCAGCGGCGTGTATCCAAGGTTGCCCTAACAGCAAGTTGTAGGATGCGAGCACGTATATCACCTGGAAGTCTACATCGAACCAGGTTGATCCCATCTGTAAGCACAAGGTGATTTCTCCCATAGTGGACCTCTGCGAACCATCGAAGGCCTTTACATTGATCTCTTCTTATTTTATATCATGCAGAATTTTGCCCAATTTCTTGAGTGTGATCACCGGACAAATGTTGAGGCTGGAACCCCGATCAATTAAGATCCTTGT
The DNA here is from genome assembly GCA_005239505.1 of Nicotiana paniculata. Taxonomy (NCBI): domain Eukaryota; kingdom Viridiplantae; phylum Streptophyta; class Magnoliopsida; order Solanales; family Solanaceae; genus Nicotiana; species Nicotiana paniculata. The sequence continues at coordinate 51,697 of ML308242.1, forward strand.
AATGAAGTGATCCTCACATTGTACAGTGATATGCAGTGCTCTATTATGCCCTAACCCCTCGAGCGGCAACTCATCTTCATGGAAAGTAATCTTGTGGTTTTCCTGAACCTGGCCCACCATGTTTGCTATCTCCCCGCTAGTGATATTGTCTGGTACGTATGCCTCACTCAGCACTCTCAGCAAGGCGCTTCTGTGCATATCAAAATTTTGTAATAGAGAAAGGATAGATATCTGGGCTGGTTTCTTGTTCAACTGGTCAAGGATTGAGTACTCTTTGGCTTGGATCTTTCTCCAATGATTGTCCGATCCTGTCTCAATGGTGGGAGAACGATCGACGGTCTACTTGCTAGATTCAGCCAAATGTTCAGGGGTGTAAACTATGCCAGTTCTAGTCATACCCTTTGCAGCAATGGCTTCCTCAAACCTTCTCTTACCCTTTCTTCTGGCTTCAGCTATGTAGTCCCATGGGATGGCGTTTGAGTAAAAAGGTGGCATTGTTGACATTTCCACTGGAATAGGTGTGGTCATCCTCATTCCCGTCGGAGTATATGTTATAGGCGGCCGAACTAATACTTCGAGTGGCCGTACAAACTCAACTTCGATCGACACTCGGGCCTTTTCCTTTGCGGGCGGTCTCGATTCAAACTCGAGTGGAATGGACATTTTTACCTCAACATCCCCGGATGGCTGCATCTGAACCACAATTGGTTTGAGAGTAATTACGGGCTTCTTCGGATCACCCTCTGCAATCAGCCCAATTGATCCCCCAGGATCCCAATCATCATCTACTTCAATCATATGGACACCACTTTTATGGTCTGGCAGCGGATTATTGTGAACATTAGGAGCAGGGTCCTTGGCTACAATGATCTTGTTGTCTATGAGGGTTTGTATGTTGTCTTTCAAGGAACAACATTCCTCGATGGTGTGTCCCTTCATGCCGGAGTGGTAGGCATAGGATTTGTTTGGGTTGATCCAATGAGAAGAGTTCTCAGGGGTGGCAGCAGGAATGGGTGTGACATAATCGGCGGCTTTGAGTATTTCATATAGTTGATCAATGGGCTCGGCTATGGCAGTATACTATTTTGGAAGGCGACGGTCGAAGTTAGGGCGAGGTCTTGGGAAGTTTTGGCGAGCAGTTGGTGATCGGTAGTGGGAAGGTTGGGAATTGCAGGCGTTGTAAACAGGAGCTGGTTGGGAGTGTCTGGGCGAGGTAGGCTGATATGTGGGTGGTGGAGCTTGATATATGGGTGAGGGTGCTTGGTAATTTGGAGTTGGTTGGTATGTGAACGAGGATGTTGGATATAAATGGTATTTGGGTGGGGACTTCGCTTTTTGTGAAACCATCATGGCTCCTACATCCTTCTTTCCGGACACACCACCAGACTGTAGATCTTTATTAGTAGCCTGTAAAGCTTTAAAGTTGGTAACCATACCGCTTTTGATGCCTTCTTCGATTCTCTCTCCCAATTTGATGATGTCAGAGAACCTGTGACCTTCGACTATCATCAGTCGTTCGTAATACTGAGGATCCCGAGCTCGTACAAAGAACTTCTTCATTTGTTCCTCTTTTAAGGCTGGCCTAACCTTGGCAGCGTCTGACCTCCAACGAGTAGCATACTCGTGAAAGGTTTCTGTTGTCTTCTTCTTCAAATTCTGGATGTAGAATATATCCGGAGCATTCTCCGTGTTGAACCTGAATTGATCCATCAAGTTTGTTGCCATGCTCACCCGATTAGTCCATTTCTTTGGATCCTGGCCATTGTACCAAGACAATGCATCTCCACTCAAACTCTTCATGAAGAGTTTCATGCGGATTCTTTCATCTTTTCCCACGCCAACCAATTTGTCTCAGTAAGTTCTCAAGTGGACTCTTGGATCACCAGTACCATCGAACATCTCGAACTTAGGAGGTTTGTACCCCTAGGGCAGTTCGACATCAGGCTGTATGAAAAGATCTTCATAGTTCAGCCCTTTAATCCCTCTAACTCCTTCGACGCTCTGAACTCGATTGGTCAACTTCTTGAGTTCCTCGGCCAAATTCCTGATGATCCTATCCTTCTCGTCAGACTCAAGGGTATGTGGTGTGGAATGAGCCATGGTTTCCACATAAATGGGATTATTGTAAGCTTGGAAGTGGTCTTTGTCTGTTCCTAGAGAGATAGAGTGTTAGTGTGACATGCATTGCATTGTGCTAGGGGGGACTGGGTCTTTGGGGTGATTCGGTTGTTTAGGGGTGTTTTGTGGTAAAGTGGGGTTTGGAGCGTTTGGGAAGTGGGAATCCGGAACATTGAGGGAAAGTGATAGGTGAGCCAAATTCTTGACTTAGTCAAGTTCGTTTTGGAACTTCAGCAGCTTCTTCTCCAGTAGAGACAAACCCTCTTGCAGAACCGGAATACCCCGACCATCAACGATCTCAACCTATTCATCCCTATGGTCTTTCCTGACACCGCTTGCCTTTTCCATTTTAGTTTTACCCTTGCTTTTTTCCTTTGGGAGGACTAGAAGGAGGAGGAGGAGGAGGGCCCTTTGATCTTGTGGGGTATGCGGATGATGCCAGAATGCATGAACCAACCTTTGGGGGAGGGGAATAATAAATAAAGAAAACAAAAAACGAAAAAGTAATGAAGTTAGTGAGGATTGTAAAAAATATTGCAGTATTTAAACACATAAGGCGGAATGTAAAGCGTGTCCTAAGTTGGGGACCTCTTTGTGCCCGAGGTAGGCCTAGCGACAAGTTGATTTGGAGAATTTAAGATGCTAAATGCGTCATTTTATTGATAATAAAATAGACAAATCCAACACGACTCTAAGAATGCGAGAAATATAAAATGTCGCTAATGGCCAAGGGCCTTATTACATCAGAAGGCAAAGTAAAGACAATCCTAACTACTTGGTCCCAGAAGGACCTTACCCAGACTCGGCATCTCTGCTTGCCTTGATCAGCATCCCCATCTCGCGGAGTCCCAGCAACAAGTAGGTCTTGGCTAGAATTCCTCATTCGGCTCCCTCGTTCTTCTGACAGGTCTCGATCCTCCTAATGAACTTCTCCTCTAAGTCGACTATGCCTCGCTCCAAGTGTGCTAGCCTCTGGGTGGAGGTGATGGCCATGTCTTTCCATCCCTCTATCAGCTTCTTGCCTCGTGTAGTTTGTGATGATCTTCTTCACAATCACAGAGCCTTTTGACGATTGTTTTGTCAATGGAGTGAAGATCCTCCCACCAGTTTAGTAGTTTGGGGTGGATATTGGTGAACATGTCGAATCTGGGGACCTCGTGACTCATTTATGAAAAAGTAACAGGTTAGGCCCTTACCCCCAACAAACTCGACTATTTAACATCAATAATTAGCATGAGCATTTAATTCTCCAAGTAAATGCATAGAACGTGAAGGCGTCCGTTTGGGTTCCAGGGAAACCCAATGGACTTTGGACAAGGCTATCTTAAAGGCTGTTGTGCGGAAGACACGTTAGCTCATCTAGGTTTGACCATGATTCATGCAACATACAATAGAGTAAGGTTTCTATGGGGTTTTATACTGGTACCCTTGAGTGGACAACTCAAGGGGGAAGGCACAGAACTGTCATTTGCACCGCTGATCGACTAGTTTTACCGCAAATACGCCTTTCCGAATTTAGGGGGTAGTAATATTGGAATAATGCAACCACTCATTGTAAGCATTCCTATAGGATTTTTTTTGGCATGAGTGGAATATGAATGTGGAGCATGATATGCAATAAATAACATTTAAACAAGTAGGCATGTATTTTCACATTGGAAAGCAGTAAAGAAAGGAAACATGGCAGTTATAATTGAAAGCAGTTACAAAGAAAACATGAAGAGATGTCAGTTATGCTCAGGCAAAATAAATACTTGCGAAATTAAACAGTTAACAGCATATAACGGGAATAGGAAAGGGCATAACTATTTAAACAGAAATTGGTAGGTCCAAATTCACAAGACAACCTGTAATGGTGTAAGCCTAGGGAACATCCCCAGCAGAGTCGCCATGTTGTCGCCCCCCTCCCCTCTTTTTTCCCTCGCACGGGTCAGGTGCGGAGAGATCGGGTTCATGACATTCTGGACAACTCCTTAAAGGAAGAGGTTTAAGGAAGAGTCGCCACCTAACGATTTTGTGGTGTATTAGGGCACCTAGAGTAGATAACTCATGAACTAGTTGCATTACCAGAGATTGGGTAAGGACTTGAAATTATCCTAAGGGGAAGGTGTTAGGCACCCCTCAAGATCCACAACTGAGGGTCCCAGCCAATAAGTTCTGTGAATTTGGATAGTAAACAAATAGCAAGTAAGGTTCATATAAGCGGGATTTCAAACAAGTATGAAAGTCTTTAAAGGTTTTGGGAAAACATTAGAGTAAAACATTTGAAAAAGAATTGTCCTAGGTTTAAAATAATATGGATCACATCAATGCAATACCCGGTAATCACTACTCGAAGAGGGGCTATACGTGGTATTATCGCACCGATCATCATATCCGTATTCTACCCTTCCCACCCCGTAGAGGTTATTTAAAGAAGCGCGTGTTGGTCACGAAAGCTTATTGCGTGTTATTACCCGTACCATTCTATAAGTCCTGTAGGGTGTTTAGGACTACTAATCCTACAAGGTGAGTACTAAGCTGAACCTCTAGGTTTAAAGGATAAAATTCTAAGCGACGAGTAGAAAAATAGTTAGGAGTTACACATATGGGATACACATAACGAACATATGGCTCAAGTACCCCTCCGCAAGTAAGGCATGTAAATATCACGTCTCAAACACAAAGAAGGTCTCAGATTTAGAACCTAATAAGGAATTCTAGGTGTGAAGACAGTAGCAAACAACAGGGTTTGGATGAGTTTCAGAAAAAGAATGCATGACTGATTTTAAAACCATTAGTTAATAGATATTGTACAATAAATAGTTTTGATTTTGACAAACATCTGTGCCTAAGGTTTGCCTAGGCGTCTGAACATATGTTGATTACTAATTTAAGACACAGGCGAAGTGCAGGTCCTTAGACAGACATGTGATGAGAAAAATGCAGATCCTATAAGCATGGTATCAAAGAATGCAAGCAAGATATCAGTTTGGGTTTGAAAGTGCAGGAAAACGTTTTCAACCATTTGGAACATATTTTAGGCGAGGTTATTATCTATGTGGATGATACAGGGGGATGATTTCACTTAATTATTTAACCTTATACATGTTGTTCTAGGTGTTCAACATAGTACTTAACACGAAACCTTAAATAAAGACATGCGGAAAATAGATCCCTAAGGTAATATGGCCTCTAATGATAATTCGGTTATTATCCTAAGCAGGATATCTAGATGAATACGCATGCAGAAAATAGTATTTTAAGACAATTATAATTCGAACAAGAACAGAATTTCTGAATGAAGCAGCAGTAATTATAACATGTATTAGCATGATTTTCCTATGTGAGCATGCATGTGGTGAGATAAAAACACAAATATACCTAAGAAATGATCTCTATTACATGGTAGATATGTCCTAAATAGGGTTTCTATTGCACACAGAAATAAAATAAATTCTAAAAAAATATGATTTCTACCCAAAAATTACACTAGGCATGCATGGCCCCACCCTTTCACTATCCAGCCCCAAATATTCGTTTGCAGATTATTACAGGCCAAGAATAATGAATTACACAAGTGAATAAAGGAAAATCAAGAAGCTATACTATAGAGAGTCTGACAGTAGGTCCAAGTACCAGAACTAACATGCCATATGCCATGACCCTTTCAACCCAAGTGTGTCATAGTCTTTAAGGACCTCAGAGGATCCTGGACAGTGCTCACACCTAGGTACCCTAGCCAAGGATGAGTAAGTGCAGTGTGGAGTACCATCCTTGTGTGTCAGAGTAGAATGGATACTCAGAGGTCCCCAAGGCAGTGCTCACACGAAGGGGGCTGAACCTAGAGTCTAAGAGTAGTGGGAAGTGCTTAGAGTTTTAAAAGAGAATTGGAGTTTGAAAAGACTCTGAAGTAACAATTTTGAAATATAACTTCAGAGGACAGTGTAAGAGTTTATGAAAACCAGTTTGCAAAAGGAAAGAAGCAGGCCAACCACAACTCGGCAAAGATGCAGAGTGTAAGAGACAAACACAAACAAGGATAGGGAGTTGGGGTAAAATAATTCACTTGGTAGCAGCAGAATAGAGTTATAGGTTTTCCAACAATTATCACATAATTATCATAAAACATCACATATCAAGCAGAGTCCCATATTGGTATAGAGTCAGAATCATACAGCATTTAGGTATCATGCGGGGGGGACACAGGTTCGCAGTATTGGAAGCCAAGTAGAGGAAGAGAACATATAAGAACAACAGTCACTTGAGACAGGAAAAGGATAATCACATAGATAAAACAGACATGCTGATCCCATGGGAGTCGAACAGGGTTATAGAAAATCATACAAGGTAAAGCATGAGACATATTATACTAAAAGGGAAGGGGGAAATCACAGAAGCATGCTAGTTACATGGTAGGCAATAGAACCATAAAATAAAGCACAAAAGGAACAACAAGTATATTAACATGAATTGAAACATATTGTGTTGGGACTCTAACTTAATATAGGAACATACCAGTCAAGGGTATAGAACAGCAAAGTGCAAAGAGATAGAGCAGCAAACAGCAGTATACAGGAAAAAGAGAACAGCATTAGAACAATAGTATGCAGAATGAGAGAGCAACAATAGGAGAGTAGTATGCAGGAGCACAAGAGAAATAGAGATTACTCAGTCTTGGCTTTTAGCCGACTGAGTAGTCAGAAATAGATGTAAAGAGCAAGAAGTGTATGAAAGCACAGAAAAGTGCAGAGCAATGTCTGTGTGACAGTGCTCTCAATGTCAGTGTGTGTGTGAATTTTAGTGTGTTTGTGGAGAGGGAAGAAAGGTCTTTATATAGTTTTGAAAACCAGGCAATTATGGAAATAACAATCAATCAACACCAATTAAGACGAACTGAACTCCTTTAATTAAGGAGTCTAGTTCAAACGGTATAGTCAAGGAAAAATAAGGAAAAGAAATCAGTCCAATAGAACTGATTCCGTCAAAATTGGGACAAGGAAATCACATAGAACATAATAAAATCCAAATACATAGTATATAATTAAGAAAAGTTGAACTAACATTATATTTATAAAGTAAAGTAGGGTATCCGTTTTGAAATCAATTGAAAGATCTCGGATGCAATTACAATTACAGGGAATCCTATATAGTTAAGGAAAGTATCACATAAGTATGGAAATAATTCAAAAAATTGGTACAGAATTATAGAGGACATACACAAGATCATCTATTCACGGAAAACATCATAGGCTTAGGTATTTTTACACAAAATCAGTATAAAATCAATAGGTAAATAATCAATAAGGTAAATGGTCGGATTTATTAAGCATTTAAACAACAGTCATTGATACACACAGAGTATTGCTCATAGAACAACAGAAAATTAAAGGCCGCAGCAATGGATTAAAACAAGAGTCACAAAGAACACACGAATACACATAGTTAAGTGATAAAGGTCAACCTAGAACCTTAGGGTTTCAGCAATAACAATTCAGACAACAAGAAATCATGAGACCCTCGTTCAAACACAGTAGAGATAGCTAATAATCAAAGAAGAACTGTTTTGAAAACTGGGTCAAGAAACCCTAGTTTTTGAAGTTGTTAGAAAATGTAATTTTCTGGGGAAAAACATATAAAGCTTCATGATATTGTAAATATAGAATAGATCTTAAAGGAGAAACCAAAATATAGAAGATTAGGGTTTTGTGGAACCCAGAAAGAGGGAAAACCTCATGAATGGCCTCGATTTAGGCCAAGGAGACTGCAATACTTACTCAAATGACCGGGGAAAGGTCGGAAAGTGGCAAGAGGCCCAATGGAGGTGAGTGAACTGCTCCAGGTTCGTCTGAAGAACTCAAGATATCACTGAGTAGGTGAGAGACAAGCAGATGGCCAGGAGGTGGTAGAGAATCAAGGTTCCGGTGAGAGTCCACCGGAGAAGACGACTGGAAACCGTCGGAGAAGGTGAAGTCAAGAGACTTCTAGATAGTCGTAGAGAGAGACTGAGAGAGATAGAGGAACCGTCTCGAAGGAAAATGAGACGGAGGGGAGGGGGGTTGGTTAGAGATATTTTAGGTAAGTAGGATCTAGGCCACTGATCTAATTTGATCAACGGCTCAGATTAGTTAGGGGGTTTGGCCGGGTTAGTTTTAGGATTCGGCTGGGTATTTTATTAGGGGTGTTGGGATTAAATTTAGGCTAGTTTTTAAATAAAAGGTGGCTAGATATTAAATACCCATAAAAATAGGATAATTAATAAATTAAAATAACTAATAATTGTGTAAGATGGAATTAAGACCGAATAAATGAAATTGAGATGATTAACTAGTTTAAAAAATATAAAAATGATCAGTTATAGATTTTAAAAACGATATAAGTGTGCACTTGTATTGCAAAAATTGTTAAAATTAGCTAAATAATGCCAATATTGGCTAATTTGGGAAATAATCAAATTCTAATGGGGTAAAATAGGATTAAAAGCAAGATGTTCAGTAGGAAAACATTTTGAAATTATTTATAGCATAATTTATGGCTAATTATTGAATAAAAATATCAGATAAATGGGAAAAGTTTTGATAAAAAATATGAAAAATTCATGGGAAAATGCCAATCATTATAAAAGTGATTTTGAAGGTATATATGCAAATTTGAAAATAATTTTGAGGAAAAATTGGGTATCAATACTCCCCATCCCGCCTGAGAACTGGCAGGATCTGCTGGAAATAAACCAGCCTGGGACATGGTGTCCATAAATCTCATCATATGCCGCATGACTGCCTAGAAGCCTGACACCGTCATGAAGTCTACTGGAGCAGGATCTGCTGGAGGCACCTCGTCCTGCTCCTCTATAATAGGTTCCCCAGGTGGTGGAACCAAAATAGCTCTGGGACGCCCTCGTCCCCTACCTCGGGCCGGTGCCCTCCCCCGGCCTCTACCACGGCCTCAGACAACGGGGGTAGCAGCCCTTCCCGGGTCAGGAACATCAGATGCACGCGTCCTCACCATCTGTGAGAGAATAGAAAATGAATTTAGTAAATCACTGACTGCACGATAGAGTAAGAAGAAAGAGAGGTTTCCTAACACCCTATAGCCTCCTGAAGATAAGTACAGACGTCTCTGTACCGATCCGCAAGACTCTACTGGGTTTGCCCGTGACTTGTGAGACCTACGTGAACCTAGTGCTCTGATACCATATTGTCACGACCCAAAATCCTATCTTAGGATCGTGATGGCGTCCAACAGCGGGGTCAGGCAAGCCAACACTCAATTTACTAAGGGTTCTTTCTTATTAGCCAGTTTTTAATCAAAAACAATCATGAAGAGGCGTGAGCCAATATATATACAAACTCAAAATCCAAAATAACTATCACGTATGTGCCAGGAACTAGTGTCACAAGTTCTACGGGCATGCTAACAGAATATACAAAAGATACAATATACAGTCCCACTGTCTGAAGGAAATAGACAAGAAATAAGCAAAAAAAAATCCCATGGTCCTGTCGGAGATCGCTAGGAGAAAGCAGCTCACCGTGAAGTCAAGCCTGTCCATAATAAAAATCAAGCTCCGGTCTGACAACCAGATGCACCAGCCTCAGAACCTGTACAATTAAGTACATAAGTGTAGCATGAGTACATAAATACATATGTACCCAGTGAGTATCCCGCCTAACCTCGAAGAGGTAGTGACGAGAGGTCGACGTGACACTCACTAAGGTCCAACAATATAATTTAATAGAATATGATGGAAACGGTAGGCATGTAAAGGCAATGAAGCAACAAATATATATAAGGCACTAAAATCCAAGGAAGTATTGGGAATGAATAAAACAATTACTACTTCACCTTCCCCCAAATATATGTCAAATCAATGTCCATGAATTTAGTAACAAATAAATCATGCGCATGTAGGGTAAGGACAACCGACCGGAGTCATAAGACAGTCATGTCCGTGCATTGCCGAGGGTCGAACGGCCCGAACCATAAATGCACATTTCCATAAGGTACTCACATCTATGCACTACCGAGGATCGAACTGCCCGAACCAAAAGTGCATATCTCAATCCTCCGTGGCGTACGGCCCGTTGCCATAAGAGTGGGGGAAATCCCACTCCGCTCGCGAAATGTAAATTGCGAAGCGGTCACATGCACACATATTATTCCTTTTTAAATTACTTTTCAGTGAAAAATTCCTTACAAGTTTTCTCAAATTCTATGACCTCAGGGAAATAAGCCGCATGTAACATTTAATTTATTAAGCATATAGTTCATATCAAGTAAAACACAAGGCATGATGTTGGCCTAACTACCCGGACATAATAGTAATAGCCGCTACGTACGGGCTCTCGTCACTTTGTACGTACGTAGCCCCCAAAATTATCACATATAGCATTTAAATCACCTAGGGGTACATTTACCTCTTACAAAGTTAGAAAGGAGACTCACCTCGTGTCGAATCTACTCCCCGGACCAAGAACGCGCCCGAAACTCCGAACTCTACACCCGAGGACTCGAAACTAGCCAAATGTTATACAAATACATCAATATATGCACAAAGTATGGAAATATCCTACTTATTTAGTAAATTCATCATTCTTGAAGAAATCCCAAAATTCACCCCGGGCCCGCACGCTCGGATTCCGAAAATTCACGAAGGAACCACTCACCCATAACCTAAGGATCGTTAATACATGATTTTTACTTGATTTCATAGCTAATTGACGGGTAATTCTCTAAATTCCTGAAAGCCCTAGATTACTACCCAATTCTGGATTTTTACTAATTAAAAAGGTTAACTTAACTAAGAATCATGAATTAAACCAACTTTGGGATAAAATTTACTTACCTCTCACTGGTTGGGTCGTGAAGCCCCTTTCCCAAGCTCTCAAAGTGTTTTAATACAGGAAGGAATGAAGAAAAAAAATGAAGAATCCCATATTTAAGAAACACACTGCCTGACAGTGGTTCCGCACCTGCGGCTTAAGGACCGCACCTGCGAGCAAAGGCTCGCACCTGCGGAAATGGATGAGGAAGCTTGGGCTCTCACCTGTGGAGAGGAGACCGCACCTGCGGCTCCGCTCCTGCGGAATATTGTTCGCACATGCGAGAAATGATCTTCCCACTAGGGGATCGCACCTGCGAGGCTGGGACCACAGGAGCGGTCCCGCACCTGCGACTGGGCAACCGCACCTGCGGTCATACCAGAACAGGTGCACCAGAAGCTATTTCAATTGGTTTGTGGCCTCGTGTGGTGTCTGAGAGGCACCTGGGCCCATCCGAGCCCCCGTCCAAATATACCAACAAGTCCGAAATCCTACTACAGAATCCCTCGAGCCTTCGGACCACTCAAAACAATGCTAAAACTCAAAATCACATCCCAAAACCCCTAGAATCATAACTTAAGAACTTCAAGTTCTTGAGTTCGATAACAATGCGCCGAACTGACCTACACTACTCGGAATGATACCAAATTTTGCGGGCAAGTCATAAATGACATAACGGAACTATTCACAATCTTGGATTTCCGTTCGGACCTTGATAACACAAAAACACGTCCCAAACCACAAATAGGAACTTAAGAAACTCTTATTTTAATATTGGGCTCCGAAACGCTCCCGGGTCATCCAAAACCCATTCCGAACATACGCCTCAGTCCGAAATCATCATACGAAGCTACTGGAACCATCGAAACTCGATTCCGAGGTCATTTACCCAAAATGTTGACCGAAGTAAAACTTGACCTTAAAGGCCAACCTTAAGGAACCAAGTGTTCCTATAGCACTCTAAACACTTCCGAAACCCGGACTACCCGCCCGCAAGTCATAAATCACAATAAGCTGCTATGGGAAGTTTTATTTAGGGGAACGGTGTCCGATAATGCAAAACGACCGGTCGGGTCGTTACAGATCGCTTGGTGTTGTGCTAATGGGTTTTGAAGAGTTCTCTATGATTTCGACCACGACTTTGGGTAGAAAGTTCTACAGGCATGAAGAGTGTGTTGCCGGTTGTGATATTCTCCTGGATGGGGTCGGGTAGAAGGTTCCTAGCAGATGGAATATGTATTTTGATGGTGATTTTGAGATGATAACGGGATTCTTGTGTTTTCATATGATGGCATGATAAATGCGGTGCTAGGTGTGGGATTGAGATTTATATGTACAAGGTTGTGGTTCTGTTTCAAAGGGAAGGTCATGATATTCCAACAACACAGACGGTTTCGGATGTTTAGAAAATGCTGGTACTATTTGGTATTACCTGAGATAAGTGTGCATTCCAGAACAGTGCATTGTGTTTTACTTGCGGATGCTGTTGATACCCAATTTTTTGCAAAATAATTTTTAAAATGCATATATATCTTCAAAATCATGCATTAGCATCAATTGGTATTTTTCCACAATTCTGCATTTTTTATTAATTTGTCCAGTATTTTATTTCTAATAAATAATTACAAAATTGCATCACAAATACTTCCAAAACATTTCTTGATTTAATATTACTATTTATGGTCTTATTAAGTCCAAATTATTCTATAAATAACCAATTTGGCATCTTTTGGCTACAATTGCATTTTTACCAAAAATTAGGCTTTTGTATTATTAAATACTAAATAATAATTTCAAACTATTTTATATGCATGAAATTCATATTTTTTATAATTATTAGCTATTTTGTAAATTATTTTAATTAATTTGAATTGGGTATTTAACAAATAGCCTAATCTCATTTCAATTGCAGCCTAAGTTAAACCGGACTCGACCCCAATTAAAAATATCCCAAACCCCAATCCCAATCCACTTAAATCCACCCGAACCAATCGCCCTTTTAATCTGGACCGTTGATCATTTTTAATCAACGGTCCAGATCATTTCTTCCCTTAATTAACCTAAAGACTACTCTCTCAAACCCCTTACTTCCCTCTCCTCACTCCACCATCACCCCTTCCCCTTCTCTCTTAAATCCTCTTTGACCTAACCCTAACTCTCTCTCATCGTCTCTTATCTGTCGTCGATCATGGTGGTTTCTCACCACCCCCAGACCTCCAATGGCCTCTCTTATGCTGGTGCCTCCGTCTCTAAGGTCCTCGAGGGACTAAGCTTAGTCCTCTTACACCTTTGGCCCGTCCTTGCCTGTTTCAAGCCATCATGGCTCAATTTTGAGTACGATCTGCCTATTTCTCTTTAACCCTATAGGTTTCAAACCTATGTCTTCATCTCTATGTTATTTTCTCGAAACCTTAATCCCGTCTCTTAAACTTCTCAGATCTGTACAGATCTAAGATGGTTCGGACTTATTTTTACTTGTTTTATGAAGATTCTTCTGATTTATCGAAGTGGCTTTTCATTTTCCTAAACTAGGGTTTCCCGAAAATCCTTTTCTCTAAAACATTTCTTGATTTAAGTGTTTAATCTCCTGTTCCTATGTGTTTTCGACTGATTATGTGAGTTTACCTCAACCCTAACTAGTTATGCTAAAACCCCCAACTTTCTGACACTTTGTTTGGATTCTGAGTTTATCTTCATTGTTCGTTCTCTCAAACTTGTTTGCATGTTTGATTCTCATGAATCTGAGTATTTTTGTGATTTTCACCCTGTTTAACTTACTAGGGTTTTTTTATTCTGCCTATTATGTGCTTATCTCGCTAACTCTCAGAGGTTTATGTTTATCAGTACTATATTCCACTTTGACTCCCTGATTCTATATGATCTTTACTTTACCATGTCTATTAGGGTTCTAAATTCTTGCCTTCTGCCTTGCTTATCATGTGTTTATTCTGCGCCATTTGTGTTGATTCCCTCTAATCAGTATTATTTCCTATTTTGAACCCTTGATTCCCTGTGATTGATACCTTTCCCTAATCCCTTATGATGATTTCCCTACTGATTTTCCGACCTTAGCTTATTTCTTGCCTTATTTTATGGTCGACTATGCTGTCAAATTGATTTTCATGTTATTTCCTTAATTAGACCTTTCTGAACCTAGCCTCAATTACATGTTCTATACTAATACTGAAATTATTTCCTTATTGTGTTATATTCCAGTCATATGGTATCTTTCCTTATTTATTGCATGTCTATTACCGTTCAAAGTTAACCCCTTAATTGAAGAGAGTACTTACATTAATTTTATGTTGATTGACTATGATTCCCCAATCACTGCATGACTTTGATTTTTACCTTATTCTCTACCTAGTTTCAAGCTATATATATATTGCTCTTACATTGAACTAAACACACGAACATATTAGTTCGAAAACTCTTTCTCATACTCAAATCTTTTCTGCTCTCTTTCTTTCTTTGTTACTTACTTACTACTGTTCTGAATTAGACGGTTGCAAGCCAAGGCTAATTATTGTGCTCTCCTATTATTCACTTTGTGTTTACTATCTCCTTACTGGTATGTTTTGATTTCAATTCAAGTCCCAAAACCAATATGTTTCTTTTACTACTTCAGTTTATCATGTTTCTGATCTGTTTCTACATCATTGTTCATCTATTATATCATGTCCTACTCCCCCTTAGGATACGTATTCTTATGAATATGTTACCCCCTTGTAGTATGTCCAAATGTGACTCTGCTCTATCTTATGTTTACCTGGTTTCTAGTATGGACCTTTCTTTTCAAAGCAATTTGTATCCTAAGTTGTCTGATTCTGTGTTGATTCTGAAATTCATGTTGTGTTGATACCATTAGCTATCCCCTAATCCCCATAAACTCCCTACAAGAACTTTTATGCTCCTGTATACTATGTGCTCTATGTGTCCCCAATTCCCATCACCCATGTATGAAGGACTATGATTTGAATGTGTTGAATCTGTTTGTGCTGTGATTAGTCTACTGTTTGTTAATTGCCCTACTCTTGTCAAAAAAATTTTTTAACTAAACAACTCTCCTATTATATAATACTGTTTCAACTAAGTCTTTCCAAACACTGTCTTTCCTATTAAAACATTTTCAAAACTATGTCAAGCACTCTCACTCTACCCTTAGGTCCTTAGGTTCGGCCCCTCCAGTGTATGACTGCCTTGGGATTCCTGTGAGACCCCTCTGAACTATGATGCACTGGGGATGTCCCTTCCAAACTGCACTTACTTAATTATGGTTATGAAATTTGGGTGTGAGCACTGCCCAGAATCCCTGGAGGTCCTTAGGGAACTCTAACACACCAGGATATGAGAAAGGCTATGAAACATTTGGGCACTTGAGGTCCTGGGAATCTGGGCCTGTTTTTCAGGCTCCCTATAGTTTAACTTCTTCTTTTCTTTTATCTATTTATGTAATTTACTCAGCTGGTCTATAATAATTACTTGTAAACAGATATTGGGGATGGCTATTGAAATGGGAAAGGTAACTCTATATGGTAGAAACCATGCCTTAGGTTTACATTTCCTATATGTGCATTAGAATCCATGTTTAGTACCAATATATTCTAAGCATGTCATGCATTAGATATCATGTTTTAGGTTTACTGCTTCAGCATCTCATTTGACCCTTAGAAATCCTGCTTCTAGGCTAAATAATAGCATCAGCATAAAAAAATGTTGCTCCTGCACATCCTGAAATTATGCTGTAACTTCCTGTGCATTTAGAGATCATGCTTTAGGAATTCTGCAATCATTCTTCATCTCTATGTGCATAGTAGATACCATGTTTTAGGACCTCACTAAGTCACGCCTAGCTAAGCTACTGATGCACGAAAAAGGTATAAAACATTGTCACATCTAATTGTCTTGCTCTTAATAAAACTAGTAACAATCTCTACATAATCATATAACCTAAAACAACATGCTTTAGGTAAAAAACATCTAAACTATTTTAAATAATTCTAGTAACTATTGTGCATTCCCCTACGCCTAGGCAAGCCTTAGGTAACCAACTTTTATAAAACTAGAAGATTGTTGCTTTGTGTTTACTGCATAATAGTTAATAGGTTTTAAAACTAGTAGGCAAACTGATTAGGTCCTGCTTTTGGGTTTATAAAATAAACTGGCATATCTTCTGTGTTTTGATATTCACTTAGACATCATGTTTTAGGATCCTTCTTAATAATAGTACTCTTGTTTGTGTTTGAGACGTGCTGCTTATGTGCATTATCTGTGGAGGTAAATCTGAGCCTCTTAACTGCTTTTTCCTACATTTATTTGTAAAGTCCTATATGTTCTTGCATATCGCCTAGTATTTTCTCCTTTTGAACTTAGGGTTTTGTCTAGAACTGCCTATAGGTAGAGTTCCTAAATTCCTACAGGGCCATTAAGAGGGTACGAGTAACAACACGCATAGAGATCGTTAAACAACACTCGCTTTAATAATCGCTAAGGGGTGGGGTAGGGTAGATATGGATATGATGATCGATGCGCTAATGCAACGTGTAGCTTCTCTTCTGGGGAGTGATTACCGGGCATTTTACCGATGTGATCCTATAGGATAAACAACCTAGGACCCCATATCCCTTACATATGTGTGTTTAGATCATAACTCTTTCAAACCTTGCATATGTATTTTAGACTTTAAAACTATAGCACATATGTGTACTTAGACTGCGAATCTTCCCAAAATTGTTATTTGTTTACCTATATGTTTATTTGCTTATGTGATACCTATTTTAAAATTCACAAAGCTTGTTTGGCCGGGAACCACAATTGTGGACTTTGAGGGGTGCCTAACACCTTCCCCTTGGAGTAATTTCAAGCCCTTACCCAATCTTTGGTTATTCCATTTGTGCTATTGTGAACCTTAATAGGTGCCCTAACGCACCTTAATATCATTAGGTGGTTACTCTTCAATTATTTATTCCGTTTCAAAAAGGAAATGAGTTGTCACAATAATGTCGAATACCCTGACTGATCCGAAAGGGGAGGAAAGAGGGGAGGGGGGGGGGAATAGTGCTTGACTTGAGTTATGGTAATCGCCTAGTTGATTGGTTGTTGATGTTTATATTTTGATATGTAGCATAGAAGAATTATGGAAGTATTTCTCATGAGATGATTGTGCGTGAGAGATGTGTCAGTCATTTGGGTGGTCGAGTCGAGATCGGATAGGGAGATTTTTGTATTCTTTTGAATTGGAGACTATGAGTCTCAAAGGTGGACTATCCCTTGGTTGTGGGCTATGAAAATATAGCCAGTGTTAGAAAGATTACGGTATGTGCTATGGATATGTTTCAGTTAATCTTTGGGAAGGTTATCTACTCATTTCGGGAGGATCGAGATCGATTTGGAGGACACTGGAAAGCCTAATGAGAATGTGTATTCAACATGGGGTCGGATTTATTTGCTCAACACAACTACTATGGAAGAGTGTGTCATCAGTTAGAGTTGATCTTATTCATGTCTGATTTTTTTCATGAGTTATGTTTCTACGCTACGATGGGTTGTGAGACTAATGACTATGTACACATGATACTGTTTTGTTTGGGCCTAGTAGCGGAATTCGAGCGAGATGGATTTGGGGTTGTTCAATGGTTTATTGCGCCTTGGTTATGGTTTTTCTGTTTGTGGTATATTGTTCTATATGTTTCTCCATGGTTATGATCATGCACATCGCGTATTTGTTGTTGATATGCATATGGTTGTTGATTATGAGCATCATGGTTTGAGGTATTTCATGTGGACTAGTGTTTTGACTGGGTCGCTCGTTGCTGCAGAGTTATGTAGGGATATGATCCTTTATGTTTATCTTGTATGGTTTGGTTCTCCTTTGTGATATGGGTTCATAGAAGTGCGCTTGTGGTGGTATCATTTGAGCTTGCGAAACGGTTCTCTCATTTGATTCTCTTTATATATTTAGGAACATTTAGGTATTTGCATGTTTGGTGCAGGGATTGCACTGTATGTGGCTATAGATGGTATTGGTGTGGCATGTTTCTTAAACAATTTGTACTGGATGAGGTGAGGTTATTGGACCTAGAATGAGTGCTATTGGACTTGATTAAGGTATGTTTGGAAGAATAACGTCTCTACTTAGCTTAGAATTTGGAAATGATTCTTATTGGGCGAGAAAGATCCACCACTTGCTGATATGATGAGTGGTTATAAGTTTATGCACGGTTCTTTCATCATTGGCAGTGTACGAAGGTTTATAATAAGGTTTTGTTTGATATAAGGTTTTATATCAGTACTGGGTCTGTTATTGAGCAGTTATTCTGGTCGGAAGTTATTGCTATGAGAATATGGGTTATGTGGTATATCATGTGATTACATGTTGGGGGTATGGTTATGGCTTGATTTATTTTATTCAGACTTATATAGTCTATAGATGCGAGAACCGGGTCTTATAATGAATTTCAGATTTTGGGGTTATGGTTCTAAGGTTTATCGACTAAGGTTGAAGTAAGGATCTTCAGTTAGGTTGTGTTGTCAGGCTTATAAGGATTGGGCTAACGTGGGATCACTCACTGCTATTTGTATGGTGAGGTTATGCGGTGATTCGATGGCTTTGGAACGACTCTTGGAATGTTTGAGGACAAATGTACGTTTAAGTGGGGGAGAATGTAATGACCCACCCGGTCATCTTGAACATTTGCACTCAATTCAATGGTTTGAGGTTATTATGAGTAGATTTATATGGTGTATTATGAATTGCGTGCATCGTCAATTTTGGTCTTTGAATTGTTCGAAATTGATTTGGGAGAATGATTCTTAAATAGGAAGCATTAAGTTGGAAGAATTGATTAAGTTTGACTTTTGTGTATTTCACCCCGGATTAGAGTTTTGATGGTTCCGTTAGGCTCGGATGGTGATTTTGGACTTGGGAATATGCCCGAATTTGTTTGGATGTTTCTAGAATATTTCGGCACTATTTGGTGAAAGTTGGCAATTTGAATGTTTGGAGTTCATAGGTTTGATCGGGAGTTGACTTCGATGATATCATCTTCATATTATTGTTTCGAGAGTTGGAATAGGTTCGATATGTCATTTGTAACTTGTATGAAAAATTTGCGTTCATTCCTGATGTGTTAAGCTTGAATTAGACGCTTGGTTCGAAATTTGAAGTTTATGAACGTAAGAGATTGATCTTAATCGATGATTTGTGGTTATGATGTTGTTATGTGGGATTTAAGGCCTCGAGCAGGTCTATATTATGTTTTGGCAGTTATTGGTATGTTGGACGGGGTCTCGAGGGGCTCGGGTGTGTTTCAGATAGTTTTGGGTTGTGTTGCGCTCGTTTTTGATATATCGACATGGTGTCTTAAAGCATAAGTGGTAAAAAATTAAGCAAATGATCTCCAAATTCTGTTTTTATTGAAGCATTAGATCCATATCGTAATTATGGAACAATATCAAAAAAATCATTGAATTTTGACATCGTATGAGGGAGTTATGCTCAATTTAGTGTCGGAGAAGAAAACTTGTTGTCACTCCCCAAACCTGGGGGTTGAGGCCGGCACCCGGTGCCTCACCTATCCTTGCGTACCAACTTGCGACTAAGGGACTCTGAATATATAATGTCATACTTTGGCCATGGGATACATTGCAAGATAATCTGACTAAACATCAATATAAAGTTGGCTCGACAAGGCCGTCATAACTACTACAGCTGGCAAACCAACAAAATATACATACAAGGCTTACAAGCCCAACATATTGCACTAACTAACACGATATGACTACAAGCCTCTACTGATGGATGTAATGTGATCGGCATAGGACCACAACCTATCTATAACATATATATACATATATACACAAGAAGTACAGAAAACTCTAGACCCGGCAACTCTGAAGGATGTAGAGTTTACCGATCAAGCTGAATTCGGGCAACACCTACTGAGGAGGTCTACTCGTCTTTATGTCTAAACTTGTATGCATGAAATGCAGTGTCCCCGAAAAAAGGGACGTCATTACGAAATAATGTACCGAGTATGTAAGGCAACATAATAACTAAAAGCTGAAATAGAACTGATAATATAATAATTGAAAGTAACTAGGAGTCAAAGATAATCTGAAGATATGCTTACCTGCTAATACTGACTCAACTCTCTTAATATAATAAGTAAAATAGTTGTCCGGCCTTATAGGGCTTGGTATATATAATTGCTCTGCCGTAGTAGGCTCGCTCATAAGCGCTGGGCCATACTAGGCTCTGTATCTCGGTCATTCTGGGCTCGGTCATAGGCGCTCAGCCACAGTAGGCTCGGTATATAACTCGATGGTGGTGAAAATACTGTAATATTGTATATATATATATATATATATATAGACCTTTTGCTCTCTTGGCTGGAAGAAGATAATATTCAATTGAATATAAAGTCTCGATAAGGGAGAATACTGAAACTTATGAGACTAGGATAATATATATAAATTCGGGAGTATGAAATTCTCTTTATGCCTTGTTATCAAACACATGTAGCTACGATATCATGCCAAAATGAAGGAATGGCTTAGCCTTAACATACCTGAGCTGATTCTCTTGGCAATCCTTCTAACACACACCAATCGCGATGAAACACGTAACGGCAAATTCAAGTAGGGGAAAATCCATAAGATATTCTTGAGAAAGATTGTACCTTTTCACATGACTTAAGAGTCATTTCTAGGCTTGATCAAGACAACCTTGGGCTTCCACGTTAAGGGTAAATCCTTATCCAACAATTATCCACTTAATTCCTTAATTAATTTGTCAATCCCCCATTAACCAATAATTACCCAATTATCCACATAATAAGGAATTACCTCAAATTACTTAAAATACTACTCACTTTTAACACACTTTGTACACCTTACTATTATGGTGGTACCTTGTATGAATAGTCCATTAATGCTGGGTATTATAGCTCGGATCGTATTTTTTTCAAAAATGTCAAACTTCGACGAAATTCATTTTTTTTATTTTCTTAACCTCTCACCTTCACGAATTAACTCATCACTTGTTGAAATAGCATAATGTTATAATCTAAAAAAAATCTCTTTCCCGAACTTACGTCAATTAACTGACGACGAAACTTCAACGTACGAAAATTCGGGATGTAACATCTCATTTTCGAGCTTATATCAATTTATTTATGGCGTACTTTCACGTGCAAAAATATGGGGTGTAACATTAGTGTTGGTGCTTTGTAGATGCAAAGTTGGGTAAAAAACCGCAGGTGCAGATTTTTGGGCGCAAATCTCTGTGTATAAAAAATATTCAGACTGTGTTCTTTTGGTATTTTGAGCATACCTTGAGTTTTAAAGCTCTGACTAAGGTGATTTTTGCAGTGTGTTTCTCGTATTTTCATGGGGGTCAATATCAAACCTCAATTTTTATATTTTAACATGATTATAGTAGTTAAGTTTTGAGTTAATCTATGTTTTTATTGGAGAATTGGGGGATTTTATAAAAAAACTTGTCTAAAGAGAATAATATGATTATGAACATCGATTCAGAGTCGAAATTGGATGAAATTAGTCTGGTTGGACTTGTATTCAAATGGGTTGTCGGAATTTGTATGTTTTGTTGGGTTCCGAGGTGCGGGCCCAGTTGACCTTTTGGTTGACTTTGAGTTTTTAATTAAAGATTCGACCTTTATTGCTTGGGTTTATTTTCTAGGACATTATTTGATGTTTCTGAGTTTCTTTTGGCTAGTTTTGTGATGACCCAAAAGGTCATCTTGTGTAATTTAGCAGAAACTGTGTCTCGAGGCCTGAAAGACTCTGTTAATCTTACCTCGATATGCGTGCATAGCCCGAGCGTGTAGTTGGGAAGCTTTTATGTGAAAACTTGATGAAAAGTTGATTTCATAATGATTCATTGATTAAAGTTGACTTTGGTCAATATTTTTGGTAAACGGACCCGAACCCATGATTTGACGGTCCCGGAGGGTCCGTAGAAAAATATGGGACTTGGGCTTATACCCGAAATCAAATTATGAGGTCCCAAGCCCGGGAAATGAATTTTTAAAAAAAATTATTTTCTGAAAATAATAAAGACTTTTGAAGATGATAATTAATGTGAAAACCGTGTTGCCGGAGCCGTATTATGGTTCCGGAGCCCGGATCAGGTTGAATATATGTTATGTGAGTTGTCTGTGAAATTTGGTGTAAAACGGACTTGAAATGTCGAGTTTCGGATCAAAATTGGAATAATTAAGCCTTATGAAGTTTTGAGAAAATTCTAGGAGATTTGAGGTTTAATTCCTTGTTTTTGAGGATATTTTGGAGATTTAAATGCTTGAATAAGTTCGTAGGATGATTTGGGAGTCGTGTGTGTTTTTGGTTTGGAGATCTGAGGGCTCGGGTGAGTTTCGGGTAGTTAACGGGAAAAACCTGGTGTTTTTAATGTTCTACTGGTGTCTGGTGTAACACCCTTCGCGAACGCGGCCAAGGGCCCACGAACGCGAAGGGTAATCATCTTGGCCTGGGTTTTTACTCTTCGTGAACGCATAGAGGGAGATGCGAACGCGAAGCACTGGACAGTGCTTCTACGCGACCGCGTTCCCAGGGGTGCGAACGTGTATTGTTAGGCTGGGGGGCTGGGTAGGTTGTTCTTTGCGAACGCGGCCCTAGGCTCGCGAATGCATAGGTCAAGACTGCCACCCCTTCGCGAATCCGGCCATGGTCTCGCGAACGCGAAGGGTAATTTTTGCCCAGTGATTTTTAAGGCATAAAAACATAATGCATCCGGGATTCTTCATTTTCATCACTCTCTTCTTCCTCAAACCCCCATTGACGACCTCCAAGACAATTCTCCTCCATAACCACTTGGGTAAGTGACTTCAACTCCTATTTCTTCCATTTTTCCTTCATCAACACTAGAATCTAGGCCTAGAATCCTAAAAACAAAGTAGACATTAGGGAATTTGGGTAGAGTTATGGGACTTTGGGGAATTCAACCTTAATTTTGCGTAGGATTTGAAAACAAATCATATATTTGAACTCGTGGGGGTATGGTTGAGCGGCTTTTGGTCCGAGCCTCGTGTTTGGACCAAGCGGGCCCGGGGTCGAATTTTGATATTTTTTGAAGAATGATTGGAAATGAGTAGTTAGGCTATGGAATTGATTTATTGGATCATTATTGATATACTTGAGTTAATTATTTCTATATAATACCATTCCGGAGTTGAATTCTAAAGGAAAGGCGGTGTTAGAGGGTTGATTGTTATGTTCAGGACCCGAAGTAAGTGTCTTGCCTAACTTTGGTAAGGGAATAGGTATCACATGCTATGTACTAGGTGTTTATCATGTCCAATACATAGGTGAGGTGATGAGCATGCCCGTGAGTCCATTTTTGATGAAATTCTTGTCCTTACTTCCATATCCTTTGTATTATGAATTTATCTCTACTTGGAAGTTTATTGTTGTTGAAAATCCTCGTTGACAAACTCGTGATGTAATGGTCTTATTGATTAGCCAACTGTAGAGGATATACTTGAAAAGGTTGGTTATAGCTGAGACCCTTTCCGGGCAATTTGTTTTGATAATGACTGATATTTTCCCCTTGCCGGGTGATCATGATTTATGATTCCACTATGTTGCATTCCTTGCCATTTTGATAATTTTCATTGCATTGGTGAGGAAGAGTGTAAAAGCACGAAGGGTGATGCCGTGCCATTTATTACATTCTGACATTATATTTGTTTCATTAGAATGTTTCTGATAAATTGCCTTCTTGTCTGTTCCCGTATTCCCCTACGTAATTGTTTATCTCTTGCCTTGTTGTTCCACGATATATGTTGTAGAATATGACAGGTTAACATTTGTTGTCAAGTCTAGCCTCGTCACTAATTCGTCCGAGGTTAGGCTTGGCACTTACTCAGTACATGGGGTCGGTTGTACTGATACTACACTGCACATCTTACTATTGTGCAGATCCCGCACCCAGACCCAGTTGATAGCATTGAGGGAGTATCCTTCAGTTCACCTTAGAGGCTTCAAGGTATACCCGCTAGCGTTCGTGGGCCTTGGCGTCTCTATTATCCCTAGTTCTTCACTTCTGTCTTTTTTTCTTCTTGTTTTTCAGAGACAGTCATGTATTTCTTTTCAGACTTGTATTTAGCACTCCTATAGACAGTTAGTGAGTTTGTGACTCTAGGTTTTGGAAAATTATTGCGACGTTGTATTATGTTGTCTTTACTTAACTTTGAACCCTATTTATTTCCGTTGTTAAGTTGTGAACTGTTTTTAGCTTATTCTGTTAATACGGTGTTATCCTGTTAGTTTAACTATACACGTTGGCTTGTCTAGCGGGTTCAATGTTATACGCCATCACGGCCCCATGGTGGGATTTTGGGGCGTGACAAGTTGGTATCATAGCACTAAGTTGCTTAGGTCTCACAACTCACGGAAAACTTGGTAGAGTTTGAGGGATCGGTACAGAGGCGTCTGTATTTATCCCCCAGAGGCTGCAAAGTTAGGATGACTCCACATTTATTTTCATCTCTGTCGTGCGATATGAATTCTGAGTACTGATTGAGTTTCTATTCTATTCTATCGCAGATGGAGAGGACGCGTGCTTCCATTGGTTCCACTCAGCAGCCCGACACTCCTGCTACAGCTCCTACAAAGGGTCGAGGACGAGGTTGTGCTAGAGGTTGAGGCCGGGGCCGGGCTCAGCCTAGAGCAGTAGCCCCAGTGGAGGACCCTCAGGTCAAGTCTGACGAGGAGGTCCCAGTTCCGGCGGTCCCAGTTGGACCAGCTCAGGTCCCATAGGGGTTCATAGCTACCCCAGTGCTTCACGACGCTCTTGTCCGTCTAGTCGGACTCATGGAGAGTGTAGCACAGGCGGGTCTTCTTCCTACTACACCAGCCGTCTCTCAGGCTGAGAGAGGTACCCAGACTCCTGCCACCCGCACGCCAGAGCAGCTAGCTCCACAGTTTCAGACTCCGGCACCTTAGCCAGCCGGAGTAGCTCAGTCGGGTATTGCAGCACCGGTAGCAGAGGGAGCAGCTATGTCAGCAGATGCTTTGTGGAGACTAGACAAGTTCACTAAGTTATTCACTGCTACTTTTACCGGTTCCCCATCAGAGGATCCCTAGGATTATTTGGACAGCTGCCATGAGGTTCTTTGGAACATGGGCATAGTGGAGTCCAACGGAGTTACTTTGTTGCTTTACGATTATCTGGCACATCCAAGAGTTGGTGGAGAGACTATTTCTTATCCAGACCAGCTGGGTCTGCACCTTTGACTTGGACTCAGTTCTCAGAGTTATTTTTGGGGATGTTCCTTCCCATTACTCAGAGAGAGGACCTTCAGAGGTAGTTTGAGCGTCTCCAGCGGGGATCTATGTCAGTCACTCAGTACGAGACCAGGTTCATCACTCTAGCCCGACATGCTCTTATGATACTTCCCACTGATCGGGAGAGGGTTCGGAGATTTATTGAGGGATTGGCCCAGCCTATCAGACTTCAGATGGCTAGAGAGTCAGGTACTGATATATTGTTCCAGGATGCGGCCAATGTGGCCAGGAGGATTGAGATGATTATGTCACAGGGTGGTGGTCAGGGGGCTGACAAGAGGCCCAGTCACTTCGGTCGTTTCAGTGGAGCCTCATCTGGGGGCAGGGATTCTTCAGGAAGAGGTCATCCTCCCAGACCCTATCAGTCGGCACTTCAGGTAGCTCATAGTGCACCACCAGCACCTATCAGTACACCGCCGCTTCAGAGTTTCCAGGGTGGTTATCAGGGTCGTCAGGGACATTTCTATAGTCCGCAGCCATATCAGCAGAGGCCGTGTTATTCTTGTGGTGTTCCGGGGCACATTACAAGGTATTGTCCTAGAGCTTCTAGTGGTCCTCAGTGTCAGGGTTCCCGTGCTATGGTTCCCGCGCCAGGCGCACCCCCACCCCCTCAGCCAGCTAGGGGTGGCAGTTGGGGTGCCAGAGGTAGAGGTCAAACCCATAGAGGTGGAGGACATTCCACGAGAGATAGAGGTCAGGCCGCAGTAGGTCGACCCAGAGATGATCAGATTGGAGGGGCTCAGCCCGGTGCTATGCTTTTCCTGCTAGTCCTGATGTCGAGGCTTCTGATGTAGTTATTACAGGTACAATTTCAGTTTGCAACCGAGAGGCTTCGGTGTTATTTGATCCGGGTTCTACATTCTCCTATGTGTCTTCATATTTGCCCCTTATTTGAGTATGCCCCGTGATTACTTGGGTACTGTTGTGCATGTTTCTATACCGGTGGGTGATTATATGGTGGTATATCGAGTCTACCGTGCTTGCTTAGTAGTCATGGGTGGTCTGGAGACTCAGGTTGATCTTTTGCTTCTTGATATGGTTGACTTCGATGTTATATTGGGGATGGATTGGTTATCCCCCTATTATGCTATTCTGGACTGTCATGCCAAGACAGTGACCTTGGCTTAGTCAGGGGTGCCTCATTTGGAGTGGAAAGGAACTCCTAGTCATTCTTCTGGTACAGTTATTTCTTATATGAAGGCTCGGCGCATGGTCGGGAAGGGTTGTTTGGCCTATCTGGCCTATGTTTGTGATTCTAGCGTCGAGGTTCCTTCCCTGGAGTCGGTGCCCATGGTTCGTGAGTTTCCAGAGGTTTTCCCGATAGACCTGCCGGGTATGCCACCCGACAGGGATATTGATTTTTGTATTAAGTTAGCTCAGGGCACCCAGCCTATTTCTATTCCGCCGTATTGTATGGCCCCGCCAGAGTTAAAGGAGTTGAAAGACCAATTGCAGGATTTGTTGGTAAAGGCTTCATTAGGCCTAGTGTCTCTCATTGGGGTGCTCCAATATTGTTTGTCAAGAAGAAAGATGGCTCGATGAGGATGTGTATTGACTACTGGCAGTTGAATAAGGTTACCATTAAGAACAAGTATCCTTTACCGAGGATTGATGATTTATTCGACCAGCTTCAGGGTGCTTCAGTGTTTTCCAAGATTGACTTGAGATCTGGTTACCATCAGCTGAGGATTAGGGCGTCTGATGTCCCTAAGACAGCTTTTCGCCCTCGTTATGGGCATTATGAGTTCTTGGTGATGTCATTTGGGCTGACGAATGCCCCCACCCCTTTTATGGAGTTGATGCACCAAGTGTTTAGGACTTATTTGGACTCATTCTTGATTATTTTCATTGATGATATATTGATATACTCTCGAAGCCGAGAGGAGCATGAGCAGCACCTTAGAGTCTCCCTCCAGACTCTAAGGGATAGTCATTTGTATGCCAAATTTTCCAAGTGCGAGTTCTGGTTGATTTCAGTTGCCTTTCTAGGCCATGTGGTATCGTCAGAGGGTGTTCAGGTGGATCCCAAGAACATTTCAGCAGTCATAGATTGGCCTAGACCCACCTCAGCTATAGAGATCCGGAGTTTCTTGGGCTTAACAGGTTATTATCGCCGGTATGTGGAGGGCTTTTCATCCATCGCATCCTCGATGACCAGGTTGACTCAGAAGAGTGCCCAGTTCAGGTGGTCTGATGAGTGCAAGGCGAGCTTTCAAAAGCTCAAGACAGCCTTGACCAAGGCACCAGTGTTGGTCTTGCCCACAAGTTCAGGATCGTATACCGTGTATTGTGATGCCTCACGGGTTGGGCTTGGTGCAATGTTGATGCAGGATGGCAAGGTTATAGCCTATGTTTCTCATCAGTTGAAGGTCCATGAGAAGATATATCCAGTTCATGACTTGGAGTTAGCAGCTATTGTGCATGCATTGAAGATTTGGAGACATTACTTTTATGGTGTGCCATGTGAGGTGTTCACGGATCATAAGAGCTTGCAATATTTGTTTAAACAGAAGGAGTTGAACATGGAACAGAGGATATGGTTAGAGTTGTTGAAGGACTATGATATTACCATTCTTTATCATCCGGGGAAGGCCAATGTGGTGGCCGATGCTTTGAGCCGGAAGTCATCTAGTATGGGTACTCTTGCCTATTTATCACTCAGAGAGCGAACTCTTGCTTTGGATGTTCAGGCGTTAGCCAACCAATTTGTGAGATTTGAGGTTTCTGAGACTGGTAGTGCTTTGGCCCATACCGTGGCCCGTTCTTCATTGTATGACCGTATTCGGGCCAGGCAGTATGATGATCGCCACTTATATGTTCTTAGAGATATAGTGAGGCATGGAGATTCCAAGCAGGTTACGGTTGATGCCGAGGGAGTATTGAGGATGCAGGGTCGTATTTATGTACCTATTATGGATGGTATTCGTGAGTTGATACTTCAGGAGGCCCATACTTCCCGGTATTCTATTCATCCGTGCACCGCAAAGATGTACCAGGACTTGTGGCAACACTATTGGTGGTGGAGGATGAAGAAGGATATTGTAACTTATGTAGCTCAGTGCTTGAACTGTCAGCAGGTTAAGTACGAGCACCAGAGACCCGGTGGTTTGATGCAGCAGATTCAGCTTCCCGAGTGGAAGTGGGAGCGTATCACCATGGACTTTGTAGTTGGACTCCCACGGACTCATAGGATGTTCGATGCAGTATGGGTCATTGTGTATAGGCTGACCAAGTCAGTGCACTTCATTCCAGTATCTGTTTCGTATTCAGCAGAGAAGTTGGCAAGGATCTACATGAGAGAGATTGTTAGGCTGCATGGTGTGCCCATATCCATTATATCAAACCGAGGTACTCAGTTACCTCCAATTTTTGGAGAGTATTTCAGCGAGAGTTGGGCACCCAGATTGATTTGAGCATCGCATTTCATCCTCAGACGGACAGGCAGTCCGAGCGCACTATTCAGATTTTGGAGGATATGTTGCGAGGTTGTGTTATTGACTTTGGTGGATCATGGGACCAGTTCTTTCCTTTAGCTAAGTTTGCCTACAACAACAGCTATCAGTTGAGAATTCAGATGGCTCCGTACGAGGCGTTGTATGGTAGACGGTGTCGGTCTCCAGTCGGATGGTTTGAGGCGGGAGAGGCTATATTGTTGGGTTCTGAGTTAGTACAGGATGCCGTGCACAAGGTGAAGATCATTCAGGATAGACTTCGTATAGCTCAGTCCAGGCATAAGAGTTATGCGGATCGCAGGGTTCGAGATTTATCATTTATGATAGGAGACCGGGTATTTCTTCGGGTGTCGCCCATGAAGGGCGTGATGAGATTTGGAAAGAAGGCAAGTTAAGCCCTAGGTACATTGGTCCATTTGAGATTCTGGGCAAGATAGGGGAGGTGGCCTACAAACTTTCCTTTCCACCTAGTTTGTCAGCCGTGCATCCAGTATTTCATGTGTCTATGCTCCGGAGGTATGTTGCGAACCCATCTCATGTACATGACTTCAGTGGTGTCCAGTTGGACAAGGATCTGTCTTATGAGGAGGACCCAGTAGCCATATTAGATTGGCAGGTACGACGGTTGAGATCGAAGAGTTATCCTTCGGTTCGTGTTCAGTGGAGAGGTCAGTCTGTTGAGGAAGCTACTTGGGAGTCCGAGCCCGATATGCGGAGCCGTTATCCCCACCTTTTCCTCGAGTCAGGTACTTTTCTATGTCCATTCGAGGATGAACAGTTGTTTTAGAGGTGGAGATTGTGATGACCCAAAAGTTCATCTTGTGTAATTTAGCATAAACTGTGTCTCGAGGCCGCGAAAGCCTCCATTAATCTCACCTCAATATGCGTGCGTATCCCGGGCGTGTAGCCGGGAAGCTTTTATGTGAAAACTTGATGAAAAGTTGATTTCATAATGATTAATTGATTAAACTTTACTTTGGCCAATATTTTTTGTAACGGATCCGGACCCGTGATTTGACGGTCCCGGAGGGTCCGTAGAAAAATATGGGACTTGGGCGTATGCCCGGAATCGAATTCCGAGGTCCCAAGCCCGAGAAATGAATTTTTAAAAAAAATTGTTTTCTGAAAATAATGAAGACTTTTGAAAATGATAATTAATGTGAAAACCGTGTTGCCGGGCCTATATTATGGTTCCGGAGCCCGGAACAGGTTGAATATATGTTATGTGAGTTGTCTGTGAAATTTGGTGTAAAGCAGACTTGAAATGTCTAGTTTCGGATCAAAATCGGAGTAATTAAGCCTTATGAAGTTTTGAGAAAATTCTAGGAGATTTGAGGTTTAATTCCTTATTTTGAGTATATTTTGGTGATTTAAATGCTTGAATAAGTTCGTAGGATGATTTGGGAGTCGTGTGTGTTTTTGGTTTGGAGATCCGAGGGCTTGGGTGAGTTTCGGGTAGTTAACAGTGTGTGTAAAGTAGAAAAATCTGGTGTTTTTAATGTTCTACTGGTGTCTGGTATAACACCCTTCGCGAATGCAGCCAAGGGCCCGCGAACGCGGAGTGTAATCATCTTGGCCTGGGTTTTTACTCTTCGCGAATGCATAGAGGGAGACGCGAACACAGAGCACTAGACAGTGCTTCTACGTGAACGCGTCCCCAGGGGTGCGAACGCGTAGTGTTAGCTGGGGGGCTGGGTAGGTTGTTCTTCACGAACGCGGCCCTAGGCTCGCGAACGCATAGGTCAGGACTGCCATCCCTTCGCGAACGCGGCCATGGTCTCGCGAACGCGAAGGGTAATTTTTGCCCAATGATTTTTAAAGCTTAAAAACAAAATGCATCCGGGATTCCTCATTTTCATCACTCTCTTCTTCCTCAAACCCCCATTGACGACCTCCAAGCCAATTCTCCTCCATAACCGCTTGGGTAAGTGACTTCAACTCCTATTTCTTCAATTTTTCCTTCATCAACACTAGAATCTAGGCCTAGAATCCTAAAAACAAAGTAAAAATTAGGGAATTTGTGTAGAGTTAGGGATGATGGGACTTTGGGGAATTCAACCTCAATTTGGGGTCAGATTTCAAAATACATCATATATTTGAACTCGTGGGGGTATGGTTGAGCGGATTTTGGTCCGAGCGTCGTGTTTGGACCAAGCAGGCCCGGGGTCGAATTTTGATATTTTTGGAAGAATGCTTGGAAATGGGTAGTTAGGCTTTGGAATTGATTTATTGGATCATTATTGATATACTTGAGTTAATTATGTCTAGATAATTCCATTCCGGAGTTGAATTCTAAAGGAAAGACGGTGTTAGAGGGTTGATTGCTATATTTTGGACCCGAGGTAAGTGGCTTGCCTAACTTTGGTGAGGGAATAGGTATCGCATGCTATGTGCTAGGTGTTTATCATGTCCAATACATAGGTGAGGTGACGAGTACCTATGCATTGTGTGTCAAGCATGCCCGTCAGTCCATTTTTGATGAAATTCTTGTCCTGACTTCCATATCCTTTGTATTATGAATTTATCTCTACTTGGAAGTTAATTGTTGTTGAAAATCTTCGTTGATGAACTCGTGATGTAATGGTCCTATTGATGACCAACTGTAGAGGTTATACTTGAAAAGGTTGGTTATAGCTGAGACCCTTGTCGGGCAATTTGTTGTGATAATGATTGATATTTTCCCCTCGCCGGGTGATCATGATTTGTGATTCCACTATGCTGCATTCCTTGCCATTTTGATAATTGTCATTGCATTGGTGAGGAAGAGTGTAAAATCACGAAGGGTGATTCCGTGCCATGATTTACATTGATTACATCATACATCGCATAATGAGGAAGAGAGTAAAAGCACGAAGAGTGATGCCGTGCCATGATATACATTGATTACATCATACATCGCATAGTGAGGAAGAGATTAAAAGCACGAAGGGTGATGCCGTGCCATTATTTACATTGATTATATAATACATTGCATAGTGAGGAAGAGAGTAAAAGCACGAAGGGTGATGCCGTGCCATGATTTACATTGATTACATCATACATTGCATAGTGAGGAAGAGAGTAAAAGTATGAAGGGTGATGTCGTGCCATGATTTATTTTTAAAAGCACGAAGGTTGATGCCGTGCCATGATTAAATTACCATACATGATACATTGCATTGTGAGGAAGAGAGTAAAAGCACGAAGGGTGATGTCGTGTCATGATTCATGTTATATTACATCGTACATTGCATTGTGAGGAAGAGAGTAAAAGCACGAAGGGTGATGTCGTGTCATGATTCATGTTATATTACATCGTACATTGCATTGTGAGGAAGAGAGTAAAACCACGAAGGGTGATGTCGTGCCATTTATTACATTCTGACATTATATTTGTTTCATTAGCATGTTTCTGATAAATTGCCTTCTTGACTATTCCCGTATTCCCCTACGTAATTGTTTATCTCTTGCCTTGTTGTTCCACGATATATGTTGTAGAATATGACAAGTTAACGATTGTTTTCAAGTCTAGCCTCATCACTACTTCGGCCGAGGTTAGACTCCGCACTTACTCAGTACATAGGGTCGGTTGTACTGATGCTACACTGCACATCTTACTATTGTGCAGATCCCGCACCCGGACCCAATGGACAGCGTTGAGGGAGTCTCCTTCAGTTCACCTTACAGGCTTCAAGGTATACCCGCTAGCATTCGTGGGCCTTGGCGCCTCTCTTATCCCTAGTTCTTCACTTCTGTCTTGTTTTTCTTCTACTTTTTCCGAGACAATCATGTATTTCTTTTCAGATTTTGTATTTAGCACTCCTATAAACAGTTCGTGAGTTTGTGATTCCAGGTTTTGGGAAATTATTGCGATGTTGTATTATGTTTTCTTTAGTTAGCGTTAAACCCTATTTATTTCCGTTGTTAAGTTGTGAACTATTTTTAGCTTATTCGGTTAATTCGGTGTTATCATGTGAGTTTAACTGTACACGTTGTCTTTTCTAGTGGGTTCAATGTTAGACGCCATATGGCCCGATGGTGGGATTTCAGGGCGTGACAAGTTTAGAGTCGTTCGAAGGTTGTTTCGGGTGGGATGGCATTTCTAGAGTATTTTTTGGCTTGCTCGGTATTTGATTTGTCTTTTTCGAAGTAAGTAAGATATCTAAACTTGGATTTCAGGGTAAATATCCCTGGGAACTATGATATTTGAGATAGGTTGGGGTGACACACGTTCTAGGTGATGGTCACGGGTGTGTGCACTGATGTATTCATGATCTTATTAATTCTTAGGCTATTATATGCATTGTTTTGCTATCATGCTTCTATGATATAATGTATTCTCCATTTATATGACTACATGAGACATTATTCATGCTAGAAGTTATGCCTAGACTAACTGCTCAATTTTTTGAGACATGATTGGACTATTTTCGCCATGTTGAGCTATTCTCCTTTGCCGTAGTTACAATATACAATTATGATAGTCATGTCCTCAAGTTATATCACTGTCTCTATGCACTTTTGATACGCTGTCGCACATGTTATTTGTGTCCTTGTACGTGACATGAGTTTGAACTGTATTGGGTCATACTGTGATATTATGTGTTATATTGTTGGATTGGGTTTCTATGATGATGTCTGCATATTGAGACTTGAGTGGATTGATGACTGATGTGGGCCATAGAGCCGTATTGATATGGATATATGGATCGGTTTGCACGCCTCAAAAGTTATATTGATATTGTGGTGATGTGTACACCAGGCCGCACAATGGACTAAGTTGTACTGGTTTGAGGCTACGCATGCAGCAGGCCCCACTATTTGGGCTATGTGATTTTGAGTAGCACTTGGTAGGATCCACCACTCCGGAGTTTGACATGCCACCAATGAGCTTAGGCACAGTGTTATATACGCGTACTCGTTGATGGGCAGTTATGTCAGGCACCCGTACAGTGCTAAGTGTGATTATTTGATGGATCCACAGTGATACTATTGATTTGATATATTTATTGTGTTTGATCAAGTGGGGCATTTTATCCAGGCACCTAGAGTGTGCTAAGATTATGTGAACTCAATGATTTCACTGTGAGACCGATTACTTGACATGTATATTTGAAATGTAGGAATAGAGATGTACATTCCTCATGCTATATGGTGATATGACATTTGATTACTTCACATGTATATTTGACATGTAGGCATAGAAATGTACCTTCCTCATGCTAGGCAGTGATATTATATTTGATAACTTGACATGTATATTTGACATATTGGCATAGAGATGCAGTTTCCTCATGTTAACTAGTAAATTTATAGTCTAATCTGATGTTAAACACAATTCTTTTGATAAACTCATGTTTAATTGACTTCGGTGGTAAGATTTAGACTTGGACTATTATACTTGGAAAGCAAGTCTACTTTCTCGTATCGTGAACGAGCTAAGCATTATATATCTTTAGTTATATCCCTTTACAATCTTTAACCTACTAATACGAATTGTTATTAGCTATTGATAATGGACACTGACCTTCTTCCGAGCTCTCCACTACTTTCAACCTGAGGTTAGGTTTATTACTTATTAAGTACATGGGGTTGGTTGTACTCATACTAAACTTATGCACCTTGCGTGCAGATCTTGGAGTTGGTGTTGTTGTGTATGGCGGGAGCTGGCATTGTAGGTGTACCTACATTCTAGTGATAGTTGCTAAATTTCCTTGGTAGCTTTAGATTTTTGAAATTCGGTTTATGTATATTTCAAACAGATGGTGTATTTATTTTGTATCAACTTTGTAAATTATAAGTCTTGGAAGCTCATGACTTGTACTAATCCTTAGGAGTTTGAATAGAAATTCAGCCTTTTACTCTTTTGCTCTTATTACTTCATATATGTGGAATTGAATATTACTTGTCTTATCTAGCGGGTTGGGTTAGATGCCATCACGACTAGTTGGATTATGGGTCGTGACAATATGACAATTACAATGGCTACTCTTTCATAGAAAGTCTTTTTGAGGTAGTTATTCATTCTTTTGAACCTTCCCTAAACTATTTTATTAAGCCCACCAGAACAACATTTTTGTGGATCTTGAGGTAAACTTAACCCCTTCCCCTCGAGATACTTTTAACTCGTACCTAGAATCTCAATGGTTTCGCAGACCATAATTAAATTGTAAATTACATAATGTAGTATAGATGTCCTAGTGTACCTTAATTACTAGGTGGCAACTCTAAACTCCAAATAACCTTGTAGATTATTATAAATTGTATGTTATTTTGACTTGTTCAAAATAGGGAGCAACAGTCCCGAGTGGCTGGGGTATTTTTGGACTACTCGGAGAACTTTAGAAGTTGTCGATTTTTGCTGGTGTCAGGCTCTTGTTCGCAATCACGGAGGTAATGTCGCGATTGCGGAGAGCATTTTGGTGCTGGGTAGTTTTGTGCTTCTTCTTCACGATTGGGGTGGTAGAGATTGCGTGGAGGTTGGAAGGTATGCGGGGATGTGAGAGAGAGGAAAGGGAGGCCAAGAGGCCTTAAGATTCGGGAAGATATACTGGTGCATGCGCTCCAGTTGTAGCCCGTCATGAAAGAGGCTATGTGAGCCACCTAGTTTATTCAGCACTTCCATCTACTAGCGCTGATCCTTCTAGTCTGAGGTCCCACGTTTCCCATTTTGCTCAAACACTTTCTAGTGCACCTCCTGCGCGCGGTTCCCTTGACGGTAAGTCTAGCCGACCTGGTCAGGGTTAGTTTCAGCAGCCACGTACTGAGAACTTGTTTGAGTGTGTTGATACCAAACATATGGTGAGGGACTACCCCAGACTCAGGAAGGGTGCACCCCCACAAACTACACAATCTCCACGGATTCCTCAGGGTTCACAGGCCATAGTTGCTACTCCAGTTGGCGCTCCACCTGCCCCACCAGCTAGGGGTAGAGGTCAGACGGGTAGATATCACCCTAGCGTAGATGAAGGTGGTTGCATCAGATGTTGTCATCACATGTATGGTTCCGGTTTTTCATAAGGATGCATCATTCTTATTTGATTTGGGATCCACTTATTCATATGTGTCACCTTACTTTGCTTTGTATTTGGATATATCTCGCGATTCTTTGATTTCTCCTGTATATGTGTCCACACCTGTGGGAGATTCTATTGTTGTAGACCGTGTTTATCGATCGTGTTTAGTTGGTATTGGTGGTTTTGAGACCAGAGTTGATCTATTGTTACTCAATATGATAGACGTTGATGTGTTCTTAGGCATGGACTAGTTATCGCCCTATCACGCTATTCTGGATTTTCACGCCAAGATTGTGACACTTGCTATGCCGCGGTTGGAGTGGAGGGGTACATTATATTATATTCACACCCGGTGTTCCATATTTCCATGCTTCGAAAGTATTTAGTGATACATCCTATGTATTATATTTCAACTCAGTCCAATTGGACAAGGAATTGACTTATGTTAAGGAGAAGTGGCCATCTTGGACAGGCAATGGAGGGGTCATCTGGTCGAGGAGGCGACCTGGGAGACCGAGTACGAAATGTGGAGTCATTATCCTCATAATTTCATCACCTCAGGTATGTCTCTATGTATGTTCAAGAACGAATGTTTGTTTTAAGAAGGGGAGAATGTAACGACCTAGATCATTCACTTTTATATTTGCGCCCTATTTCCCTTTTTTATTCTTCACAAATGTGATTTGTGGTTTTATGACTTACGAGTTTGGTTAGTTTTGTTTCGGGAAAGCTTCGGGTTGATTTGGACCCTCTAGCTCTTGATTTAGAAACCTAAGTTAGAAATGTTGACCAAAGTTTGATAGTTGTGAAAACAACCCCAGAATGGTGTTTTGATGGCTTCGAGAGATTCATATCGTTATTTTGAACTTGGGTGTATGCCCTGAATCAAAATAGGAGGTCCGTAGGTTGATTTTTGTTGTTTTGCCAAAAGTTGGCAATTGGAGGTTTACAAGACTCCCCAAGTTTGACCGTAGGTTGAATTTTTGCCACTAGGTTTGGAATTTGGTTTTTGGACTTGGAATAGGTTTGTTCTGCTATTTAGAACTTGTCTTGAAAATTTTGTGTCATTAGGAGTTGACATGATAAGATTCAGACGCGTGATTGCAATTCTAGAGGTTTATTACTGTTTCTTTGAGATTCATGTGTTTTGATGCCCTATTCATATTTCTAGATGTTATTTTTGTGTTTTGATCATGTGAGAGAGTTTGTATGATGGTTTTTAAATTTTGTGGATGTTTGGTTTGGAGCTCCGAGGGCTCGGATGAGTTTTTGACGTGCTTCAAAATGGTTTTGAACTGAAACTGGATTGCTGGTGTGCTGATACCTCAGGTGTCGCAATTGCGAACACCAGCATCGCAATTGCGATCTTAGTAGGGGGTCTCAGTTGTTGCAATTGTGATAAATGGATTGCAATTGCGAAGAAGGTCTAAAATGGGGTAGGCTCGCATTAGTGACGAAAGTGTCACATTTGTGAAGGGAGCAGGCTTCGCAATTGTCGCATTTGCGACTTCCCACGTTGGCTGCCAAGAAATTCTTCACAATTGCCAACCAGTGTTGCAATTGCGACATTTGCAATTGAACAAAAGGTTAGAAAGTCGGGATTTCATATCATTTCTCATATTTTAGAACCCTAGACTCGGTAGGAGACGATTTGGAGAGGAAATGTTCATCTACAAACATTGGGTACATGATTCTAATCAATTTCCAACTATATTGCATGATTATATCTTAGATTTAACATCAATTTTATGATAATCCAAGAGGAAAATTGGGGAGGTTTGTCAAAGTTTTGAAAAATAAAGATTTAACGGTTGAGAGCCGATTTGGACTCGGATTTGAAAATAAAATACATATATGGACTCGTGGAGTTATGAGTAGTCAGAATCTACCCTTGGACCCGTGTTTTGACCGAGCAAGCTTGGGGTTGACTTTTGTTGACCTTTTGGAAATTGTGTAAAGATCAAAGCTTTATCTATTATAATTTATTTGCCTTGCATTTTTTGATGATAATAAGTCATTTTGGTTTGATTTGAGCTGCGTGGAAACGAATTTTAGGGGAAAAGCTATATTCGAGGGTTGATTTGCCCTAGCTGAGGTAAGTATCTTTCCTAACTTTGTGTAAGGGAATTACCCATTAGGATTTGGGTTGTTTGTACTATGTGAAAGACGTGTACGCAAGGCGAAGAGTGTGTACACGGGCTATATATGGTATTTTAGACTTCTTCCATATATTTAATTGAAATTGTTAAAACATTTTTCATCTTTCATTGTTAAATTTCCTCTCATAAGCTCTAATTGACGTTGTTAGTACTTGTTCTATCATTTGTTGTTGTAATTGCTCTCATATGCTTTAGTTGAAGTTACTACCTCTCTTATTGTCTTGTTACTCCTTTATTGTTAAATTTCTCTTATTTGAAGTTGTTATTTCATGGAAATTCTTCTTGTTAAGTTATTGATGTTGAAGTTGTGGAAGTCATTGTCACGTTGAGGCTGAAGTTGTTAATTGTTGATATATCTTTTCTTGTTGAGTATTGATTATTTATTTTGTTGTTATTGAGATTGTTGTACACATTGTGATTGATCCATGGGCTATACGTTGTGGTAAAACATTGGTATTGTTGATTTTCACAAGTGTTATGGCATATGGGCACATGTTGTGCGAGTTGATTATTGTTTTGTCATATACGCATGTAGTGGTATAAGGATAGGGGTTGATACGCATACGGTGAGATAAGATGGGATTTATATGTGTGTTGCTAGTAAGGGAATTATTTGAAGCCATGTGGTGAGATAAGGGGGCTAAAGCGCGTGTAGCTATTTTGGGAAAATGTTTTTAAAAATAAATGCAAGGCTCACACGATGATATAAGGAAAGATTGTGATTGAAATTATGAAATGTGAATATGAGGCGCGGTACCTCAGTTGTGATTCTTGTTATACATTCTATGCTAAAAGAGCGTTGTTGGTTGAACAGTCCTTGTTGTTTTCTTCATTTGTCTTACTCGTAATACTCTATGTTGACTACTTGTTTCTTCATCGTATGTTCACTACTTGTTGCCTTTACGGCTTAAAATTCCGTTGTTAGCTTATTTTATATAACTGCTTATCTGTTATTTACTCCGTCACTTTCCATTATTAGACTATGTTATATGTTATTCAGTTTTTCTTATCCTAGTAGGTGTCTTGACCTGGCCTCATCACTACTATACCGAGGTTAGGCTTGATACTTACTAGGAAACATTGTGGTGTACTCATATGCTTCTGCATATTTTTGTGCATATCCAATTACATCTGCATGTGCTGGATGCCAGTGATTGATTAGCTATTTCAGAGACTTCAAGGTAGACCTGCTTGATCTTCGCAGGACTTATGACTCAGTTCAACCAGATTTGGGAGTTATTTGTTAGTTTTATCTACTGGGGTTCATTATGATAGTTTAACATTTTAATTTTATGTTTAAGTTTTTAATTCTGCTATCTTTCAATACATGTTAGGCTTACCTAGTCTTAGAGAGTAGATGTTATCACGTCATCCTAATGTGAGAATTTGGGACCGTGACACCTGTGTTTCTGACCCGTTTTATAATTAAATTAATTAGACTTAATAAATCTCATGTAATGTACTAAACTATAATCATCAAATGTATTATTAGTTAATTATTATAATAATTCTTCTATTAAACTATAAAAACTAATTTAGGTAATCAAAGTAATAAAGGTAATATAATTATGAATTGGAGACTAAATTATTAAATTAATAATAATACTTGTTTATAAAATGTGAAAGTTAGATTAATCAATTAAAGCATAATAAGTAGTATAATTTACAAATATTTAAGACTAAATTACGATTGATTTAATATTACTAATTATTATTATATGTATTACATCATTTATATTTTGAAAAAATAGGTATTATATAAAAATACTTCACTACATTTATTGCAGATTAATAAGTGTAAAAATTTAATTTAAAATGTGAGGGTCAAAATTGATCGTCAGCACCACAATCTTAACTCTGGATGGAATGAATACCCTGATTATGATTGGAATGAAAGAGAAATGAGACAACCACCTCAAGAGGAGAATAGTAGTTTAGAAGAGCTTATGTATGAGTTCATGGATAGTGTTGAAGAGAGATTAATACAAAATGATGAAACCATAAAGAACTTACTAACGCAAGTGAGTCGAAAGTATACTTTTAGAAAGCTTATTGCATTGTAATGGTGAATGTATGAAGGATATACCCTGTAAGAATGAGCCTACCTAAGAGTATAAGCATATGCAAAGAGAACTTTCCACTCTGCAAAAAGACTCTTATTTAATTAAGATGATTGAAGATGAGACTTCAGTTGATTGTGAAGCAATAAAAGAAGATATCAAACCTCCATCTATCTTTCCACATTTACAACCTTTAGTAGAAGAAAGTAAAAAATAAATGGTCTTGGACATATTAGAAAAATATTCACATGACATGTCTTCTTTGTTTTCTTATTCTAACCTTGATCATGTGAATTTTATATCTGGGGATTAACAAGAATATGCATGGATTGATCCTACGAACGAATGCGGGAACAAATTAAGGATCATCCTGAAAGAACAATTCACTTCTCAAAATGATGCCAAGAAAGAAAGAAAAGAGTTGTTTTGCAGATATCCTCATAAGACTTTGGCTTAATGAGCTCCATAAATAATTTCAATAAGCAAATACAAGAAATAGATTCAGAATTAGGGGTGGAGTTCAAAAGTTTTCTGAAAAGAAAAAAATTCGGAGAAGTTTTACTTACCTCTTGCTTATTTTTGCTTGTGCTTCATAGGGATATGCCACAATTTAAAGTGTGAGGTGGGGAATGTAAATATGTATTTATTGTTGTGTGTTTTTCATCATTATTTAAAAAAAGATGATTTTTCCCGGCAATGAATGCTTTCAAATGCGTTCTCGAGAGATTAAAGTCAAACAAAAATACACAAAAATTTGAAAACCCAAAAATATGTCTTTTACTTATTTTTTTAAGGTAATGTTACCATTTTTCCTTAATTTTCTTTGTACTGCGGTTCTTTTCCAATGGTCTTTTCTTGAATCAAGTGTAGTTAGTTTTTTATTTGATAGGAATAAAGAGATCTTGTGCCGTAATGCTAAGTGGAGATAACTTGTCTTAACTTTGTTGTGCCTTGAGAGCGATGAGTGCCTTAGTTGTGACGCCTAGACTCGTCTCTTGACTCATGTATTGTAGTACCTTAAAATGCTTGCTTTTTCTTAATTGCTTTGACTAGAGAGTCAGGATATATCTGGTCCTAAGTGAGTTATGTGTCATGTGTGTGAGAGGCTATTGTTGATATTTTGTGCATGTCATTTGATGTTTAGAACTTGCCCTGTGTGTTTGCAAAGCGAAATAGTAATTTTTTTCAATCTAGAAAGTGATAGAGGCGTTCTTTGTTGAGCCAGATATATGTTTTTACCCACCTAATTACGTGTTTCTTAATTAGCCCTGTCGAATATGTAATCATATTTCTTTGGAAATCACACTATAAGTCTGACCTCTTTGTTTGAATTGAATATTTGTTTGAAGCTTTTACCTTTCATGAGCACTTAAAATATTTATGAGCTTGTCAAGAGCTAAGTGGTTGTATTGTTGGGTGTTTGAGTGGAACAAGAGAAAATGGAGAAAGGTGTATTTT
This sequence comes from Nicotiana paniculata, assembly GCA_005239505.1. Lineage (NCBI taxonomy): Eukaryota > Viridiplantae > Streptophyta > Magnoliopsida > Solanales > Solanaceae > Nicotiana > Nicotiana paniculata. The sequence continues at coordinate 93,068 of ML308242.1, forward strand.
TTTGAAGAAAAAAAGTGGGAGCCGCTTGTAGGGAATTGAAAAAAGATGAGAAAGATGCTCGAAAAGAAAAATCAGGACTTAGAAAGAAATCTGAAAAGATTTGGTGTTTCTATATATTAGAAAAATAAATTCTTTGTTAGTAGTAACTCTTCCTTTATCTGTGCTTAAAGAATTGGGAGCTTGGTGCTAGTATTTTATGAAGGTTGAGGTGTGGCTCAATACAAGTGTAGGGTTTAGATTGTGAAATTTTAGGTATTAAAGTTCTCAAGGAGGTGTAGTCGCTACACCAAATGTATCATACTCGTCTCGCAGCCTACATTGTAACCAAATAATATTCTACTTGATCTTTGACTGAGTGAGCTCGAATTAGTAGAGTATTACACCACGAGCAAACCTATGATACATCTTATGTGGCACATGACTTTTATTTGTGATATTGAGTTAATTCTTCCTATTCTGAGTCCCTAATTGTTCTTGAATTGTATGTGTGTGAGACTACTCTCTATTGTTTATTGTGAGGGCACATGGCCTGTGAGGGATAAGTGATGGTCTTCAGCTTCTCTGTTATACTAAGTGGGCAAGTCTTGAAAAATAGGTTCTTTTGACTCAAGTCTTGAGGTTGGAACGCTACTATATAGTGCTTTGTCTGTTTTAAATATTCTTGGCATAACGAGTTAGAAGAATTACATGAAAAGGTCCTCCTTACTTGAAGTGTAGTTTGATAGTTCGAGGACGAACAATAGTCTAAGTGTGAGGTGTCGATGGTAGACTAAAAATATAGATTTTAATTATATTACATATAAATATTTGCTACATTTTAGTTGTGTTTGAGCTAAAATATAATTAATTTGTGCCCATTAAATATTTATGTTGTGCAGGTTGACAAATTTTTGGAACTAAATTGAATAAAAAACAAGACTTTGAAATTTGAGCTAAGTTAAGAAATAAAGTCAGGATTCTGATGATCGAGGACCGAGTATACATATAAAAAGTAGCCGAAAAAACGCTCAAGGCCAAGTCAATGGCCTATCACGGCGTCTGGAGGGATTGGGCCACATATTGTAGCTGGCCAAAATGTTCATTAGAAACCAAGAAAAAAGAACACTCTAAAGTTAGCTTGGCACGTTGTGCCTGCCAATGTGCACACCACATGTCTGCCTAATTCCTCATTAAGCAAGGAGAAAAGGCAAGGACAGCAAACAAAGAGTGGCGCAACAGTTCAATCTCGGGCTAATTTTTCCCACTTCCGTCTCATTAAAGGAAATTGGGTCCTAGGGTATTTTGTACACGGTATAGATATTTTCTAAACACAATTTTGAAAGGGATTTTAGCACAAAATGTACTTCTAAGTAATTACCCCATAGATCCTATATCTATCTATATGAAGAAGAAATCATGTAACAAAGCGGATTCTTATTTGTACAAATTGTACTGACCTAGGAAAGTTTTGAAGAGCTACTACAGCTTGAAGGCACAAAATTTCATCAATTCTCATGCCAACAATCAATGTAAAATGGGAGTTTGTATCGTAACGTTGTCTTTGATATTTTCTATATTCTTAAACTTCTTTACGATGAATTTCTCTATATATATGAGTAGTTTATCTCAGGGGTTTGACGAATATGGTATTTTTATTGCTATTTGCAGACTTAACTCTAGTTTGATTACTTTGCATTATTTGGGTTGGTTTAATTTGGTGATTCTTCTAAGTAATCGAGAACGCTTCTTGAATTATTGGTTAAACCAAGTTAGGAAAATATTCGAGAGACATTTTTCTAATGACTAGTCCATTGACATGTTCTTGCATTTTTTCACAGTGCTTCATATTGGTTTATTTTGTAGTATTTAGATTTAATCGAGAGAGGAATCTTGACCTTACATTTAAGCTAATCATCGAGTGAATTTGGGAGAATCATTAGAATATTATAAGTGAATTCAACCAGAGTTAAATCCCGAATAACTATCTTACACCTATCATATCGTGGCCCTTATTTCTCATACTATTTACAAATTGTTTTAGTTCAACTCTCATTCTCTGTGATCAAGTTTAATTAGTCATGATCTTAATTTAGTAGTTAATTATAGTTAGTAATTAACCCAAATCAGGATCCTAAATAGCATAAAATCATAAGTAATTGAACATTACTTAAATCTAATCCCTATGGAGACGATAATTTCACTATACTATATTTGTCTAGCGAGCATTAATTTCGTGTCGTATTTTTGTAACACTCCGTCAATTTGGGTAGGGTGTGGATGTGTTAAATGAGTATCAATGTGAAATATTAGACATATGAACTCCTACCAGATGGGTATGGGTGGAAATCGTTATTTTGGAATCAAGACGGAGAGTGAGGTGCATAAGATTCACTAAAATCAATTAAGTTTATAGAAGACCTTTATTCTATCAAGATTTCGTGAAAATCGGTTGAAAATTTGGGAAAACTTAAAATATGAAAGTTGTATCCCTTTGAAATACTTTTCCAATGATATATTATGGGTCTTGACGAACCTCTATGAAAAAGTTATATGAGTTTTACTAGACAGTGTACAGTCTGCGCGCTCATGTGCGTGCCCATTTGTTCTCGTGTGCGGCTGCGCACTTGCAGTGCCACTGCCTTTGACGCGCGTTCAGGTGCGGGGTTGGGGCGCCCCCGGGAAGCCGTTTTATAAGCCATACTTCGTCCCCACACCCCAAAACACAAAAACTTGCTCTAGAAAGGAAAGCTCTCAAGAACCTAACGCCTCATAAGTCCCTCCACTATCCAAGATAAGTTCTAATGGTGATTCTAAGTTAATTTCAATTCTCCAACACCTTATTAACAGGGGCAAACACATCAAATATAGTATAGTGAAATTATCCTTGAGACCCCTCTGAACTATGATGCACTGGGGTTGTCCCTTCCACACTGTACTTACTCAATTATGGTTATGAAATCTGGGTGTGAGCAATGCCCGGGATCCCTTGAGGTCCTTAAGGAACTCTAACACACCCGGATATGAGAAAGGCTATGAAACATTTGGGCACTTGAGGTCCTGGAAATCTGGGCCTGTTTTTCAGGCTCCGTATAGTTTAACTTCTTCTTTTCTTTTATCTATTTATGTAATTTACTCAGCTGGCCTGTAATAATTATTTGTAAACAGATATTGGGGATGGCTAGTGAAATGGGAAGGGTAGCTATATATGGGTAGAAACCATGCCTTAGGTTTACATTTCCTATATTTGCATTAGAATCCATGTTTAGTACCAATACATTCTAAGCATACCATGCATTAGATATCATGTTTTAGGTTTACTGCTTCAGCATCTCATTTGACCTTTAGAAATCATGCTTCTAGGCTAAATAATAGCATCAACATAAAAAATGTTGCTCCTGCACATCCTGAAATTATGTTGTAACTTCCTGTGCATTTAGAGATCATGCTTTAGGAATTCCGCAATCATTCTGCATCTCTATGTGCATAGTAGATACCATGTTTTAGGACCTCACTAAGTCACACCTAGCTAAGCTACTGATGCACGAAAAAGGTATAAAATAGTGTCACATCTAATTGTCTTACTCTTAATAAAACTAGTAACAATCTCTACATAATCATATCACCTAGAACAGCATGCTTTAGGTAAAACAACCTCTAAACTATTTTAAATAATTCTGGTAACTATTGTGCATTCCCCTACTCCTAGGCAAGCCTTAGGTAACCAACTTTTATAAAACTGGAAGATTGTTGCTTTGTGTTAACTACCTAATAGTTAACAGGTTTTAAAATCAGTAGGCAAACTGATTAGGTTCTGCTTCTGGGTTTATAAAATAAACCTGCATATCTTCTCTGTTTTGATATTCACTTAGACATCATGTTTTAGGATCCTTCTTAATAATACTGCCCTTGTTTGTGTTTGAGACGTGTTGCTTATGTGCATTAGCTGTGGAGGTAAATCTGAGCCTCTTAACTGCTTTTTCCTGCATTTATTTGTAAAGTCCTATTTGTTCTTTCCTGTCGCCTAGTATTTTCTCCTTTTGACCTTAGGAGTCTGTCTAGAACTGTCTATAGGTAGAGGTCCTAAATTCTTACAGGGCCATTAAGAGGTGACGAGTAACAACATGCATAGAGATTGTTAAACAACATTCGCTTTAATAACCGCTAAGGGGTGGTGAAGGATAGATATGGATATGATGACCGATGCGCTAATGCAACGTGTAGCCCCTCTTCTGAGGAGTGATTACCGGGCATTGTATCGATGTGATCCTATAGGATAAACAACCTAGGACCTCATATCCCTGAAATATGTGTGTTTAGATCATAACTCTTTCAAACCTTGCATATGTATTTTAGACTTTAAAACTTTAGCACATATGTGTACTTAGACTGCGAATCTTCCCAAAATCTTTATTTGTTTACCTATATGTTTATTTGCTTATGTGCTACCTATTTTAAAATTCACAAAGCTTGTTTGCCCGGCAACCACAATTGTGGACTTTGAGGGGTGCCTAACACCTTCCCCTTGGAGTAATTTCAAGCCCTTACCCAATCTTTGGTTATTCAATTACTTTTATTGTGACCCTTAATAGGTGCCCTAATGCACCTTAAAATCTTTAGGTGGTGAATCTTCAATTATTTATCCCTTTCCCAAAAGGAAACTAGTTGTCCCAATAATGTCGAATACCCTGACTGATCCGAAAGGGGATGAAAGAGGGGGGAGGGGGGGCGCGACAAATGCTTGACTGGAGTTATGGTAATCGCCTAGTTGATTGACTGTTGATGTTTATATTTTGTAATTTAGCATAGAAGAATTATGGAAGTATTTCTCGTGAGATGATTGTGCATGAGAGATGTGTCAGTTTTTTAGGTGGTCGAGTCGAGATCGGATAGGGAGATTTCTGTATTCTTGTGAATTGGAGACTGTGAGTCTCAATGGTGGACTATCCGTTGGTTGTGGACTGTGAAAATATAGCCAGTGTTAGAAAGCTCACGGTATGTGCTATGGATATGTTTCAGTTGATCTTTGGAAAGGTTATCTACTCATTTCGAGAGGATCGAGATCGATTTGGAGGACACTGGCAAGCCTAATGAGAATGTGTATTCAAAATCGGGTCAGATTTGCACAACTACTATTGAAGGGTGTGTCATCGGTTTGAGTTGATCTTATTCATGTCTGATTTTTTCTATGATTTATGTTTCTATGCTACGATGGGTTGTGAGACTAAGACTATGTACACATGATACTATTTTGTTTGGGCCTAGTAGTGGAATTCGAGCGAGATGGATTTGGGGTTGTTCAATGGTTGATTGCGCCTTGGTTATGGTTTTTGTGTTTGTGGCATATTGTTCTATATGTTTCTCCATGGTTATGATCATGCACATCGCGTATTTTTTGTTGATATGCATATGGTTGTTGATTATGAGCATCATGGTTTGAGGTATTTCATGTGGACCGGTGTTTTGACTGGGTCGCTTGTCGCTGCAGAGTTATGTAGGGATATGATCCTTTGTGTTTATCTTGTATGGTTTAGTTCTCCTTTGTGTGATGGGTTCATAGAAGTGCGCTTGTGATGGTATTTGTTGAGCTTGCGAAACATTTCTCTCATTTGATTTTCTTTCTATATTTAGGTACATTTAGGTAGTTGCATATTTGGTGCACGGATTGCACTGTATGTGGCTATAGATGGTATTGGTGTGGCATGTTTCTTAAAAAAATTATACTGGATGAGGTGAGGTTATTGGACCTGGAATGAGTGCTATTGGATTTGATTAAGGTATGTTTGGAAGAATAACGTCTCTAGTTAGCTTAGAATTTGGAAATGATTCTTATCGGGCGAGAAAGATCCACCACTTGCTGATATGATGAGTGGTTATAAATTTATGCACAGTTCTTTCATCATTGGCAATGTACGAAGGTTTATAATAAGGTTTTGTTTGATATAAGGTTTGGTATCAGTACTAGGCCTGTTATTGAGCAGCTATTCTGGTCGGAAGTTATTGCTATGAGAATATGGTTTATGTGGTATATCATGTGATTACATGTTGAGGGTATGGTTATGGCTTGATTTATCTTATTCAGACTTATATAGTGTATAGATGCGAGAACCGGGTCTTATAATGAATTTTAGATTTTGGGGTTAGGGTTCTAAGGTTTATCGACTAAGGTTGAAGTAAGGATCTTCGGTTAGGTTGTGTTGTCAGGATTATAAGGATTCAGATAACGTGGGATCACTCACGACTATTTGTATGGTGAGGTTATGCAGTGATTCGATGGCTTTGGAATGGCTCTTGGCATGTTTGAGGACAAATATACGTTTAAGTGGAGGAGAATGTAATGACCCACCCGGTCATCTTAAAAGTTTGCACTCAGTTCAGTGGTTTGAGGTTATTATGAGTCGCTTTATATGGTGTATTATGAATTGCGTGTATCGTCAATTTTGGTCTTTGAGTTGTTCGAAATTGATTTGGGAGAATGATTCCTAAATAGGAAGCATTAAGTTGGAAGAGTTGACTAAGTTTGACTTTTGTGTATTTCACCCTAGATCAGAGTTTTGATGGTTCCGTTAGGCCCGGATGGTGATTTTGGACTTGGGCATATGCCCGAATTTGTTTGGATGTTTCTAGAAGATTTCGGCACTATTTGGTGAAAGTTGGCAATTTGAATGTTTGGAGTTCATAGGTTTGATCGGGAGTTGATTTCGATGATATCATCTTCATATTATTGTTTCGAGAGATGGAATAGATTTGATATGTCATTTGGAACTTGTATGCAAAATTTGCGTTCATTCCGGATGTGTTAAGCTTGAATTAGACGCTTGGTTCGAAATTTGAAGTTTATGAACGTAAGAGATTGGTCTTAATCGATGATTTGTTGTTCTGTGGGATTTAAGGCCTCGAGCAGGTCTGTATTATGTTTTGGCACTTAAGTTGGATGGGGTCTCGAGGGGCTCGGGTGACTTTCAGATAGGTTTGGGTTGTGTTGCGCTCGTTTTTGATATATCGACATGGTGTCTTCAAGAATAAGTGGTAAAAAATTAAGCAAATGATCTCCAAATTCTATTTTTATTGAAGCATTAGATCCATATCGTAATTATGGAACAATAGCGTGACATCGTATGAGGGAGTTATGCTCATTTTAGTGTCGGAGAAGAAAGTTGGTTGTCACGCCCCAAACCTGGGGGGTGAGACCGGCACCCGGTGCCTCACCTATCCTTGCGTACCAACTTGCGACTAAGGGACTCTGAACATATAATGTCGTACTTTGGCCATGTGACACATTGCAAGACAATCTGACTAAACATCAATATAAAGCTGGCTCGGCAAGGCCGTCATAACTACTACAGCTGGCAAACCAACAAAATATACATACAAGGCTTACAAGCCCAACATATTGCACTAACTGACAGGATATGTCTACAAGCCTCTACTGATGGATGTACTATGATCGGAATAGGAACACAACCTATCCATAACATATATATACATATATACACAAGAAGTACAGAAAACTCTAGACCCGGCAACTCTGAAGGACGCAGAGTTTACCGATCAAGCTGAACTCGGGCAACCAACACCTACTGAGGAGGTCTACTCGTCTGCTGTCTGAACCTTCATGCATGAAATGCAGTGACCTCGGCAAAAGGGACGTCATTACGAAATAATGTATCGAGTATATAAGGCAACAGAATACCTAAAAGCTGAAATAGAACTGATAATATAATAATTGAAAGTAACTGGGAGTCAAAGATAATCTGAAGATATGCTTACCTGCTAATACTGACTCAACTCTCTCAACATAGTAAGTAAAATAGTTGTCCGGCCTTATAGGGCTTGGTATATATAACTGCTCTACCGTAGTAGGCTCGCTCATAGGTGTTGGGCCAAACTAGGCTCTGTATCTCGGTCATTCTGGGCTCGCTCATAGGCGCTCGACCATAGTAGGCTCGGTATATAACTTACCATCTGATCAGAGGTTTTCCAATAGGGGCCTGTCCATCGATTATAGCTCGATGGTGGTGAAAATACTGTAATACTATATATATATATATATATATATATATATATATATATATATATATATATATATATAGACCTTCTTCTCTCTTGGCTGGAAGAAGACAATACTCAATTAATATAAAGTCTCGATAAGTGAGAATACGGTGACTTATGAGACTATGATAATATATATAAATTCGGGAGTATGAACTTCTCTTATGCCTTGTTATCAAACACATGTAGTTACAATATCATGCCAAAATGAAGGAAGGGCTTAGCCTTAACATAATTGAGCCGATTCTCTTGGCAATCCTTCTAACACACACCAATCGCGATGAAACACGTAACAGAAAATTGAAGTAGGGGAAAATCCGTATGATATTCTTGAGAAAGATTGTACCGTGCTCTCTTAGAATCGCAAAATCCCGTTGCGATTACACAATATAACTTCGTTGCAAACCTCTTAGAATTGCAAATCCGTATTGAAGCTTCATCTATTGCCTTCAATCCGTATAGAATTGCAAATCTCTTAGAATTTCAAATGTAACATATGCATTTTAATGATTATGTTGGATCCTTTATCAAAGAGAGCGGGCCCCACTTGGATGACTTAGTCACAAAATTCTTCTTAAATGTGCCACCTTTTTGCATCACTTAAGATTCATTTCTGGGCTTGATCAAGACAACCTTGGGCTTCCACGTTAAGGGTAAATCCTTATCCAACAATTATCCACTTAATTCCTTAATTAATTTGTCAATCCCCTATTAACCAATAATTACCCAATTATCCACATAATAAGGAATTATCTCAAATTACTTAAAATACTACTCACTTTTAACACACTTTGTACACCTTACTATTATGGTCATGAGGTACCTTGTATGGCAATAGTTCATAAATGCTGGGTATTATAGCTCGGACCGTATTTTTTCCCAAAATGTCAAACTTCAACGGATTTTTTTTTTATTTTCTTACCCTCTCACCTTCACAAATTTACTCATCACTTGTTGAAATAGCATAATGCTTATAATCTCAAAATAATCTCTTTCCCGAACTTACGTCGATTAACTGACGACGAAACTTCAACGTACGAAAATTCGAGATGTAACATCTCATTTTCGAGCTTATATCAATTTATTTATGGCATACTTTCACGTACAAAAATATGGGGTGTAACATTAGTGCTGGCACTTTGTAGATGCGAAATTGGGTGAAAAACCGCAGGTGCGGATTTTTGGGCGCAAATCTCTATGTATAAAAAATATTCAGACTGTGTTCTTTTGGTATTTTGAGCATACCTTGAGTTTTAGAGCTCTGATTGAGGTGATTTTTGCGGTGTTTTTCTCGTATTTTCATGGGGGTCAATATCAAACCTCAATTTTTGTATTTTAACATGATTATAGTAGTTAATTTTTGATTAAATCTATGTTTTTATTGGAGAATTGCGGGATTTTATCAAAAATTTGTCTAAAGATAAATATTATTATGAACATCGATTCAGAGTCGAAATTGGATGAAATTAGTCTGGTTGGACTTGTATTCAAATGGGTTGTCGGAATTTGTATATTTTGTTGGGTTCCAAGGTGCGAGACCGGGTTGACCTTTTGGTTGACTTTAAGTTTTTAATTAAAGATTCGACCTTTATCGCTTGATTTATTTTCTAAGGCATTATTTGATGTTTATGAGTAGCTTTTGGCTAGTTTCGAGCCGTTCGAAGGTTGTTTCGGGTGGGATGGAATTTCTAGAGTATTGTTTGGCTTGCTCGGTATTTGATTTGGCTTGTTCGAAGTAAGTAAGATATCTAAACTTGGATTTGAGGGTAAATATCCCTGGGAACTATGATATTTGAGATAGGTTGGGGTGACGCACGTTCTAGGTGACGGTCACGGGTGTGTGCACCGATGTATTCATGATCTGCTTAGTTCTTAGGCTATTATATGCCTTGTTTTGCTATCATGCTTCTTTGATATCATATTTTCTCCATTTATATGACTATATGAGACATTATTCATGCTAGAAGTTATGCCTAGACTAACTACTCAATTGTTTGAGACATGATTGGACTATTTTCGCCATGTTGAGCTATTCTCCTTAGCCGTAGTCACAATATACAATTATGATAGTCATGTCCTCATGTTATATCTCTGTCTCTATGCACTTTCGATATGCTGTCGCACATGTTATTTGTGTCCTTGTACGTGACATGAGTTTGAACTGTATTGGGTCATACTATGATATTATGTGTTATATTGTTGGATTGTGTTTCTGTGATAATGTCTGCATATTGATACTTGAGCGGATTGATGACTGATGTGGGCCATAGATCCGTATTGATATGGATATATGGATCGGGCTGCACGCCTCAAAATTTATATTGATATTGTGATGATGTGTACACCAGGCTGCACAATGGACTAAGTTGTACTGGTTTGAGGCTACGCATGCAGCAGGCCCCACTAGTTGGGCTATGTGATTATGAGTAGCGCTTGGGTAGGATCCACCACTCCGGAGTTTGACATGCCACACCAAGAGCTTAGGCACAGTGTTATATACACGTACCCGTTGATGGGCAGTTATGTCAGGAACCCGTACAGTGCTAAGTGTGATTATTTGATGAATCCACAGTGATACTGTTGATTTGATATATTTATTGTGTTTGATCAAGTGGGGCATTTTAGCCAGGCACCTAGAGTGTCCTAAGATTATGTGAACTCAATGATTTCACTGTGAGACCGATTACTTGACATTTATATTTGAAATGTAGGAATAGAGATGGACATTCCTCATGCTAGATGGTGATATGACATTTGATTACTTCACATATACATTTTACATGTAGGCATAGAAATGTACCTTCCTCATGCTAGGCAGTGATATTATATTTGATAACTTGACATGTATATTTTACATGTTGGCATAAAGATGCACTTTCCTCATGTTAACTAGTAAATTTAAAGTTTAATCTGATGTTGTAATTTGAAAAATAAAACACAGTTCTTTTGATAAACTCATGTTTAATTGATTTCGGTGGTAAGATGTAGACTTGGACTATTATACTTGAAAATCAAGTCTACTTTCTCGTATCGTGAACGAGATAAGCATTATATCTCTTTAGTTATATCCCTTTACTATCTTTAACCTACTAATACGAATTGTTATTAGCTATTGATAATGGACACTGACCTTCTTCCGAGCTCGCCACGACTTTCAACCTGAGGTTAGGTTTATTACTTATTAAGTACATGGGGTTGGTTGTACTCATACTAAACTTATGCACCTTGCGTGCAGATCTTGGAGTTGGTGTTGTTGTGTATGGCGGGAGCTGGCATTGTAGGTGTACCTGCATTCTAGTGATAGTTGCTAGTTGTACTTGGTAGCTTTACATTTTTGAAATTCGGATTTATGTATATTTCAAACAGATGGTGTATTTATTTTGTATCAACTTTGTAAATTATAAGTCTTAGAAGCTCATGACTTGTACTAATCCTTAGGAGTTTGAATAGAAATTCAGTCTTTTACTCTTTTGCTCTTATTATTTTCATATATGTGGAATTGAATATTACTTGTCTTACCTAGCGGGTTGGGTTAGATTCCATCACGACTAGTTGGATTATGGTCGTGACAACATGACAATTACATTGGCTATTCTTTCATAAAAAGTCTTTTTGAGGTAGTTAGTCATTCTTTTGAACCTTCCCTAAACTATTTTATTAAGCCCACCAGAACAACATTTTTGTGGATCTTGAGGGAAACTTAACCCCTTCCCCTCGAGATAATTTGAACTCGTACCTAGAATCTCAATGGTTTCGCAGACCATAATTAAATTGTAAATCACATAATGTAGTATAGATGTCCTAGTATACCTTAATTACTAGGTGGCAACTCTAAACTCCAAATAACCTTGTAGATTATTATAAGTTGTATGTTATTTTGACTTTTCCAAAATAGGGAGCAACAGTCTCGGGTGGCTGTGGTGATTTTTGGACTACTCGGAGCACTTTAGAAGTTGTCGATTTTTGCTGGTGTCAGGCTCTTGTTCGCGATCGCGGAGGTAGTGTCGCGATTGCGGAGAGCATTTTGGTGTTGGGTAGTTTTGTGCTTCTTCTTCACGATTGGGGTGGTAGATATTGCGTGGAGGTTGGAGGGTATGCGAGGATGTGAGAGAGAGGACAGGGAGGCCAAGAGTCCTTAAGCTTCGGGAAGATATACTGGTGCATGCGCTCCAGTTGTAGCCCGTCATGGAAGAGTCTATGTGAGCCACCTAGTTTATTCAGCACTTCTAGCTACTAGCGCTGCTCCTTCTAGTCTGAGGTCCCACGTTTCCCATTTTGCTCAAACACTTTCTAGTGCACCTCCTGCACGCGGTTCCCTCAACGGTTAGTCTAGCCGACCAGGTCAGGGTTAGTTTCAGCAGCCACGTACTGAGAACTTGTTTGAGTGTGTTGATACCAAACATATGGTGAGGGACTTCCACAGACTCAGGAAGGGTGCACCCCCACAAACTACACAATATCCACGGATTCCTCAGGGTTCACAGGCCATGGTTGCTACTCCAGTTGCACTCCACCTGCCCCACCAGCTAGGGGTAGAGGTTAGACGGGTAGATATCACCCTAGTGGAGATGAAGGTGGTTGCATCAGATGTTGTCATCACAGGTATGGTTCCAGTTTGTCATAAGGATGCACCATTCTTATTTGATTTGGGATCCACTTATTCATATGTGTCACCTTACTTTGCTTTGTATTTGGATATATCTCGCGATTCTTTGAGTTCTCCTGTATATGTGTCCACACCTGTGGGAGATTCTATTGTTGTGCACCGTGTTTATCAGTCGTATTTAGTTGGTGGTGGTTTTGAGACCAGAGTTTATCTATTGTTACTCAATATGGTAGACTTTGATGTTTTCTAAGGCATGGACTAGTTATCGCCTTATCACGCTATTCTAGATTTTCATGCCAAGACTGTGACACTGGCTATGTCGCGGTTGGAGTGGAGGGGTACATTAGATTATATTACTAGCATAGTTGTGTCCTTTCTTAAGGCACACCGTATGGTTGAGAAAGGGTGTGAGTCAGATCTAGCCTTTGTGAGGGATGTCAGTGTTGATACTCCTACTTTTTAGTAAATTTCGGTAGTGAGAGATTTCCAAGATATGTTCCCAGCAGACCTACCATCCATGTCGCTCGATAGAGATATCAATTTTGGTATTGACCTGGTGTTAGGAACTCGGCCCATTTCTATTCCATAATATCGTATGGCAATAATGGAGTTAAAGGAGTTAAAAGAACAGCTGCAAGAGTTTCTTGATAAGGGTTTCATCAGGACTAGTGTGTCATCTTAGGGTGCACTGATTCTATTTGTGAAGGAGAAGGATGGTAATATGAAAATGTGTATCGATGATAGGTAGTTGAATAAGTTTACAATAAAGAACAGGTACCCATTACCACGCATTGATTACTTATTTGACCAGCTTCAAGGTGCCAGAGTGCTCTTGAAGATTGATTTGTGGTCATGGTATCATCAGCTGAAGATTCGGGATCCATATTTCGAAGACTTCTTTCAGGACTCGGTATGGTCACTATGAGTTCCTTGTGATATCATTTGGCTGGTCAACACCCCAGCAGCATTCATGCACTTGATAAACAGTGTATTCCGGTCATATCTTGAATCATTCATCATTGTGTTTATTGATGAAATTTTGATATATTATCGCAGCCATGAGAATCATGAGAAGAATTTGAGGATCGTGCTCCTGATATTGAAAGAGAAGAAGTTATCGGCAAAATTCTCCAAGTATGAATTTTGGCTTGATTTCATGGCGTTTTTGGGTCATCTGGTGTCTAGAAAGGGGATCAAGGTAGATTAGAAGAAGATTGAGGCAGTTCAGAGTTGGCCTCGATTGTCTTCAGCTATTGAGATTTGTAGTTTCCTTGGTTTAGCAAAATATTATGGTTGTTTTGTAGAGGGTTTCTTATTCATTATTGCACCTTTGACTAGATTCACCCAGAAGGGTGCTCCTTTCAGATGGTCCGAGGAGTGTGAGGTGAGATTTCAAAATCTCAAAACTGCTTTGACTACAGCCCCAATGTTGGTGTTTCTTACTGGTTCGGGGTTTTACACTGTGTATTGTGATGCATTATGTATTGGGCTTGGCACAGTGTTGATGCAAGATGGTATGGTGACTGCCTACGCATCTCGGCAGCTGAAGGTTCATAAGAAGAATTATCCGGTGCACGACTTGAAACTGGAAAATGTTGTTCATGCATTGAAGATTTGGAGGCACTATTTGTACGGTGTTCCATATGAGGTCTATACCGACCACTAGAGTTTTCAACATCTGTTTAAGTACAATGATCTTAATTTGCAGCAGCGGAGATGGTTAGAGTTACTGAAAGACTATGATATCACTATTCTGTATCATCCCCAGAAGGAAATGTAGTGGTCGATGCCTTGAGTAGAAACGCGGAGAGTATGGGCATTTTGGCATATCTACCGGCAGTAGATAAGACACTAGCCATGGATGTTCAGTATTTGGCCAACTAGTTCGTGAGATTGGATGTTTCAGAGCACAGTCAAGTTCTTGCTTGTGTGGTTCTCAGTCTTCGTTGTATGAGCATTTCAGAGAGCGTCAGTATGAAAACCCCCATTTATTTTCTGTAAGGACACGGTACATCACGACTATGCCAAGGAGGTTTTTATTATTGACGGGGTGTTGCGGATGCAGGGCCGGATATGTGTGACCAATATAGATTGGTTGCGCGAGTTGATTCTTGAGAAGGCCCACTATTCGCGGTATTCCATTCATCTAGGTGCCACTAAGATGTATCAGGATTTGAGGTAGCATTATTGGTGGAGAAGAATGAAGAAAGATATGGTGGATCATGTGGCTTGGTGCTTGAATTACCAGCAGGTGAAGTACGAGCATTAGAGGTCTGGCGGTTTGCTTTAGAGACTTGAGATTCCCGAGTAGAAGTGGGAGCATATTACCGTGGATTTCATTGTTAGGCTCCTATGGACTTTGAAGAAATATTATGTAGTGTGGGTGATTATGGATAGGCTGACCAAGTCTGCACATTTCATCCTGGTAGTGACTACATATTCTTCAAAGCAGCTGACTCAGATCTATATCTTCGTCTCTACAGTGTGCCGGTGTCCATTATTTTTTATCGAGGCACGCATTTCACATTGCATTTCTAAAGGGCCATGCAGTGTGATTTAGGCACATGGGTTGACTTGAGTACAACACTTCACCCCCAGACGGACGGACAGTCCTAGTGCACCATTCAGATTTTGGAGGACATGTTATACGCATGTGTTATGGATTTCAGGAGTTCATGGGATCAGTTCCTACCGCTTGCAGAGTTCGCCTACAATAATAGCTGCCAATCAAGTATTCAGATGGATCCTAATGAGGCCCTATATGGGAGACAGCGTCGTTCTCCAGTTGGTTGGTTTGAGATGGAGAGGATAAGTTATTGGGCACTGAGTTAGTTCGGGATGTCTTAGAGAAAGTCAAGTTGATTCAAGATCGATTTCGTATACACAGTCTAGATAGAAGAGTTATGCTGATCAAAGGGCTCGTGATGTATAATTTATGGTGTGAGAGAGGGTTTTGCTACGGGTTTCACCTATGAAAGGTTTGATGATGTTCGGGAAGTAGGTGCAAGTTGATCCCTAGGTATATTGGTCCTTTTGAGATGTACAGTTGGTGAGCTGGTCTACAAGCTCGCACTGCCACCCAGTCTATCGGCGGTCCACCCGGTGTTCCATATTTTCATGCTTCGAAATTATTTAGTGATACATCTCATGTATTAGATTTCAGCTCAGTCCAATTGGACAAGGAATTGACTTAAGTTAAGGAGCAGTGGCCATCTTGGACAGGCAAGTCTGAAAGTTGAGGTCAAAGAATTTTGCTTCAGTAAAGGTTCAATGGAGGGGTCATCTGTTCGAGGAGGTGACCTTGGATACCGAGTACGGCATGTGGAGTCATTATCCTCATATTTTCATCACCTCAGGTATGTCTCTATGCATGTTCAAGAACGAACGTTTGTTTTAAGAAGGGGAGAATGTAACGACCTAGATCAATCATTTTTATATTTGCGCCCAATTTCCCTTTTTATTCTTCACATATGTGATTTGTGGTTTTATGACTTACGATTTTGGTTAGTTTTGTTCCGGGAAAGTTTCGGGTTGATTTGGTCCCTCTAGCTCTTGATTTAGAAACCTAAGTTAGAAATGTTGACCAAAGTTTGATAGTTTTGAAAACGACCCCAGAACGGTATTTTGATGGCTTTGATAGATTCGTATCATGATTTTGAACTTGGGTGTATGCCCTGAATCAAAATCGGAGGTTCGTAGGTTGACTTTTGTTGTTTTGCCGAAAGTTGGCAATTTGAGGTTTACAAGACTCCCCAAGTTTGACCGTAGGTTGACTTTTGGCCATTAGGTTTGGAATTTGGTTTTTGGACTTGGAATAGGTTTGTTATGCTATTTAGAACTTTTCTTCAAAATTTAGTGTCATTTGGAATTGATTTGATAGGATTCAGACACGTGATTGCAATTCTAGAGGTTCATTATTGTTTCTTTGAGATTCATGTGTTTTGATGCCCTATTCGTATTTCTAGATGTTATTTTTGTGTTTTGATCACGTGAGAGAGTTTGTATTATGGTTTTTAACTTTTGTGGATGTTTGGTTTGGAGCCCCGAGGGCTCGGATGAGTTTTTGACGTGCTTCAAAATGGTTTTGAACTGAAACTGGATTGCTGGTGTGCTGATGCCTCAGGTGTCGCAATTGCGAACACAAGCATCACAATTGCAATCTTAGTAGGGGTCTCAGTTGTTGCAATTGTGATAAATGGATTGCAATTGCGAAGAAGGTCTAAAATGAGGTAGGCTCGCATTAGTGACAAAAGTGTCGCATTTGCGAAAGGAGCAGGCTTCGCAATTGCAAAGCCTATGTCGCATTTGCGACTTCCCACGTTGGCAGCCGAGAAATTCTTCACAATTTTCAACCCAGTGTTGCAATTGCGACATTTGCAATTGAACAAAAGGTTAGAAAGTCGGGATTTCATATCATTTCTCATATTTTAGAACCCTAGACTCGGTAGGAGGTGATTTTGGAGAGGAAATGTTCATCTACAAACATTGAGTACATGATTGTAATCAATGTCCAACTATATTTCATGATTATATCTTAGATTTAACATCAAATTTATGATAATCCAAGAGGAAAATTGGGGAGGTTTGTCAAAGTTTTGAAAAATAAAGATTTGAGGGTTGAGAGTCCATTTGGAGTCGGATTTGAAAACAAAATACATATATGCACTCGTGGAGTTATGAGTACTCAGAATCTACCCTTGGACCCGTGTTTTGACCGAGCAAGCTTGGGGTTGACTTTTGTTGACCTTTTGGGAATTGTGTAAAGATCAAAGCTTTATCTATTGTAATTGATTTGCCTTGCATTGTTTGATGATAATAAGTCATTTTTGGTTTGATTTGAGCTGCGTGGAAACGAATTTTGGGGGAAAAGCTATATTCGAGGGTTGATTTGTCCTAGCTGAGATAAGTATCTTTCCGAACTTTGTGTAAGGGAATTACCCATTAGGATTTGGGTTGTTTGTGTTAATTGTACTATGTGAAAGGCGTGTACACAAGGCGACGGGTGTGTACACGGGTTATATATGGTATTTTAGACTTCTTCCATATATTTAATTGAAATTGTTAAAACATTTTTCATCTTTCATTATTAAATTTCCTCTCACAAGCTCTAATTGACGTTGTTAGTACTTGTTCTATCATTTGTTGTTGTAATTGCTCTCATATGCTTTAGTTGAAGTTACTACATCTCTTATTGTCTTGTTACTCCTTTATTGTTAAAGTTCTCTTATTTGAAGTTGTTATTTCATGGAAATTCTTCTTGTTAAGTTATTGACGTTGAAGTTGTGGAAGTCGTTGTCACGTTGAAGCTGAATGTGTTAATTGTAGAGATATCTTTTATTGTTGAGTATTTCTTATTTATTTTATTGTTATTGAGATTCTTGTACACATTGTGATTGAGACATGGGCTATAAGTTGTGGTAAAACATTGGTATTGTTGATTTTTTCAAGTGTAATGGCATATGGGCACATGTGGTGCGAATTGATTATTATGTTGTCATATTGATAGCATGTAGTGGTATAAGGATAGGGGTTGATACGTATACGGTGGGATAAGATGGGATTTATATGTGTGTTTCTAGTAAGGGAATTATTTGAAGCCACGTAGTGAGATAAGGGGGCTAAAGCGCGTGTAGCTATTTTGGGGAAATATTCTTAAAAATAAATGCAAGGCTCACACGATGATATAAGGAAAGATTGTGATTGAAATTGTGAAATGTGAATATGAGGCGCGGTACCTCGGTTGTGATTCTTGTTATACATTCTATGTTAAAAGAGCCTTGTTGGTTGAACATTCCTTGTTGTTTTCTTCATTTGTCTTTACTTGTAATACTATGTGTTGACTACTTGTTGTTTCATCGTATGTTCACTACTTGTTTCCTTTATCACTTAAAATTCCGTTGTTAGCTTATTTTACATAACTGCTTATCTGTTATTTACTCCGTAACTTTCCATTATTAGACTATGTTATATTTTATTCACTTTTTCTTATCCTAGTAGGTGTCTTGACCTGGCCTCGTCACTACTCTACCGAGGTTAGGTTTGATATTTACTGGGTAACATTGTGGTGTACTCATATTACGCTTTTGCATATCTTTGTGCATATCCAATTACATCTGCCTGTGATGGATGCCATTGATTAGCTATTTCAGAGACTTCAAGGTAGACCTGCTCGATCTTCGCAGGACTTATGACTCAGTTCCACCAGATTTGGGAGTTATTTGTTAGTTGTATCTACTTGGGTTCATTATGATAGTTTAACATTTTAATTTGATGTTTAAGTTATTAATTCTGCTATCTTTCAATACAAGTTAGGCTTACCTGGTATTAGAGACTAGATGTTATTACGACATTCTAATGTGAGAATTTGGGGTCGTGACACCTGTGTTTCTGACCCGTTTTATAATTAAATTAATTAGACTTAATAAATCCCATGTAATGTACTAAAATATAATTATCAAATGTATTATTAGTTAATTATTATAATAATTCTTCTATTAAACTATAAAAACTAATTTAGGTAATCAAAGTAATAAAGGTAATATAATTATAAATTTGAGACTAAATTATTAAATTAATAATAATAATACTTGTTTATAAAATGTGAAAGTTAGATTAATCAATTAAAGCATAATAAGTAGTATAATTTACAAATATTTAAGACTAAATTGCGATTGATTTAATATTACTAATTATTATTATATGTATTACATCATTTTATATTTTGAAAAAATAGGTATTATATAAAATACTTCACTGCATTTATTGCAGATTAATAAGTGTAAAAATTTAATTTAAAATGTGAGGGTCAAAATTGATCATCAGCACCACAATCTTAACTCTGGATGGAATGAATACTCTGATTATGACTGGAATGAAGGAGAAATGAGACAACCACCTCAAGAGGAGAATAGTAGTTTAGAAGAGCTTATTTATGAGTTCATGGATAGTGTTGAAGAGAGATTAATACAAAATGGTGAAGCCATAAAGAACTTACCAACGCAAGTGAGTCGAAAGTATACTTTTAGAAAGCTCATTGTATTGTGATGGTGAATGTATGAAGGATATTCCCTCTGAGAATGAGTCTACCTAAGCGTATAAGCATATGCAAAGAGAACTTTCCACTCTGCAAGAAGACTCCTATTCAATTAAGATGATTGAAGATGAGACTTCAGTTGATTGTGAAGCAATAAAAGAAGATATCAAACCTCCATCTACCTTTCCACATTTACAGCCTTTAGTAGAAGATAAAAAATAAATGGTCTTGGACATATTAGAGGAATATTCACATGACATGTCTTCTTTGTTTTCTTATTCTAACCTTGATCATGTGAATTTTATTTCTGGGGATTAACAGGAATATGCATGGATTGATCCTACGAATGAATGCGGGAACAAATTGAGGATCATCCTGAAAGAACAATTCACTTCTCAAAATGACGCCAAGAAAGAAAGAAAAGAGTTGTTTTGCAGATATCCTCATAAGTATTTGGCTTAATGAGATCCATAAATAATTTCAATAAGCAAATACGAGAAATAGATTCAGAATTAGGGGTGGAGTTCAAAAGTTTTCTGAAAAGAAAAAAATTCGGAGGAGTTTTATTTACCTCTTGCTTATTTTTGCTTGTGTGTCATAGGGATATGCCACAATTTAAAGTGTGAAGTGGGGAATGTAAATATGTATATTTTTTGTGTGTGTTTTTCATCATTATGTTTAAAAAAAATGATTTTTCCCGACAATGAATGCTTTCAACTACGTCCTCAAGAGATTAAAGTCAAACAAAAATACACAAAAATTTGAAAACCCAAAAATATGCTTTTACTTATTTTTTTAAGGTAATGTTACCATTTTCCCTTAATTTTCTTTGTACTGCGGTTCTTTTCCAAGGACCTTTGCTTGAACCAGGTGTAGTTAGTTTTTCATTTGATAGGAATAAAGAGATCTTGTGCCATAGTGCTAAGTGGAGATAACTTGTCTTGACTTTGTTGTGCCTTGAGAGCGATGAGTGCCTTAGTTGTGACACCTAGACTCGTCTCTTGACTCATGTATTGTAGTGCCTTAAAATGCTTGCTTTTTTCTTAGTTGCTTTGACTAGAGAGTCAGGATAGATCTGGTCCTGAGTGAGTTATGTGACATGTGTGTGGGGGGCTACTGTTGATATTCTGTGCATGTCATTTAATGTTTAGAACTTGTCCCGTATGTTTGCAAAGCGAAATAGCAATTTTGTTCAGTCTAGAAAGTGATAGAGGCGTTCTTTGTTGAGCCAGATATATGTTTTTACCCACCTAATTACGTGTTTCTTAATTAGCCCTATCGAACATGTAATCATATTTATTTGGCAACCACACTATAAGTCTGACCTCTTTGTTTGAATTGAATATTTGTTTGAAGTTTTTACCTTTCATGAGAACTTAAAATATTTATGAGCTTTTTCAAGAGCTAAGTGGTTGTATTGTTGGGTGTTTGAGTGGAACTAGAGAAAAAGAAGAAAGGTGCATCTTTTGAAGAAAAAAAAGTGAGAGTCACTTGTAGGGAATTGAAAAAAGATGAGAAACATGCTTGAAAAGAATAATCAGCACTTAGAAAGAAATTTGAAAAGATTTCGTGTTTCTATATATTAGAAAAAAAATTCCTTGTTAGTAGTAACTCTTCCTTTATGTGTGCTTAAAGAATTGGAAGCTTGGTGCTAGTATTTTATGAAGGTTGAGGTGTGATTCAATACAAGTATGGGGTTTAGATTTTGAAATTTTATGTATTAAAGTTCTCAAGGAGGTGTAGTCGCTATACCAAATGTATAATACCCGTTTCGCAGCCTACATTGTAACCAAATAATGTCCTACTTGATCTTTGACTTAGTGAGCTCGAATTAGTAGAGTGTTACACCACGGGCAAGCCTATGATACATCTTATGTGGCACATGACTTTTATTTGTGATATTGAGTTAATTCTTCCTATTCTGAGTCCCTAATTGTTCTTGAATTTTATGTGTGTGAGACTACTCTCTATTGTTTATTGTGAGGGCACATGACCTGCGAGGGATAAGTGATGGTCTTCAGCTTCTCTATTATAGTAAGTGGGCAAGTCTTGAAAAATAGGTTCTTTTGAGTCGAGTCTTGAGGTTAGAACGCTATTATATAGTGCTTTGTCTATTTTAAATATTCTTGGCATAACAAGTTAGCAGAGTTACATGAAAAGGTCCTCCTTAGTTGAAGTATAGTTTGATAGTTCGAGGACGAGCAATAGTCTAAGTGTAAGGTGTCGATGGTAGGCTAAAAATATAGATTTTAATTACATTACACATACTATTTGCTACACTTTAATTGTATTTGAACTAAAATATAATTAATTTGTACCCATTAAATATTTTCTGTTGTGCAGGTTGAGAATCTTGGCTGACGAATTTTTGAAGCTAAATTGAATAAAAAGTAAGACTTTGAAATATGAGTATAAGTTAAAAAATAAAGTCAGGATTCTGAGGATCGAGGACCGAGTATAAATATAAAAAGTAGACGAAAAACGCTCAACGCCAAGTCAATGGCCTATCACGGCGTCTGGAGGGACTGTGCCACATATTGTGGCTGGCCAAAATGTTCATTAGAAACCAAGAAAAAAGAACACTCTAAAGTTGGCTTGGCACGTTCTGCCTGCCAATGTGCACACCGCATGTCTGCCTAATTCCTCATTAAGCAAGGAGAAAAGGCAAGGAAAGCAAACAAAGTGTGGCGCAACAGTTCAATCTCGGGCTAATTTTTCCCACTTCTGTCTCATTAAAGGAAATTGGGTCCTAGGGTATTTTGTACACGGTATAGATATTTTATAAACACAATTTTGAAAGGGATTCGACCTAGGAAAGTTTTGAAGAACTACTACAGCTTGAAGGAACAAGATTTCATCAATTCTCTTGTCAACAATCGATGTAAAATGGGAGTTTGTATCGTAACGTTATCTTTGATATTTTCTATATTCTTAAACTTCTATACGATAAATTTCTCTATATATATGAGTAGTTTATCTCAGGGGTTTGACGAATATGGTATTTTTATTTCTATTTGCAGATTTAACTCTAGTTTGATTATTTTGCATTATTTGGGTTGGTTTAATTTGGTGATTCTTCTAAGTAATCGAGAATGCTTCTTGAATTATTGGTTAAACCAAGTTAGGAAAATATTCGAGAGACATTTTTCTAATGACTAGTCCATTGACATGTCTTGCATATTTTCACTGTGCTTCATATTGGTTTATTTTGTAGGATTTAGATTTAATCGAGAGAGGAATCTTGGCCTTACATTTAAGCTAATCATCGAGTGAATTTGTGAGAATCATTAGAAAATTATAAGTGAATTCAACCAGAGTTAAATCCCGAATAACTATCTTACACCTAATCATGTCGTGGCCCTTATTTCTCATACTATTTACAACTGTTTTAGTTCAACTCTCATTCTCTGTGATCAAGTCTAATTAGTCACGATCTTAATTTAGTAGTTAATTATAGTTAGTAATTAACCCAAATCAGGATCCTAAATATCATAAAATCATAAGTAATTGAACATTACTTAAATCTAATCCCTGTGGAGACGATAATTTCACTATACTATATTTGTCTAGTGAGCATTAATTTCGTGTTGTATTTTTGTAACACTCTGTCAATTTGGGTTGGGTGTGGATGTGTTAAATGAGTATCAATGTGACATATTAGAAATATGAACTCCTACCAGATGGGTATGGGTGGAAATCGTTATTTTGGAATCAAGACGGAGAGTGAGGCGCATAAGATTCATTAAAATCAACTAAGTTTATAGAAGACCTTTATTCTATCAAGATTTCGTGAAAATCGGTTGAATATTTGAGAAAACTTAAAATATGAAAGTTGTAGCCCTTCGAAATATCTTTCCAATGATATATTATGGATCTTGACGAACCTCTATGAAAAAGTTATACGCGTTTTACTGGACAATGTGCAGTCTGTGCGCTCATGTGCGCGCCCATTTGTTATCGTGTGCGGCTGCGCACTTGTGGCAGTGCCACTGCCTTTGACGCACGTTCAGGTGCGGTGTTGGGCCTTCATATGTGTGGGGCTCCCCCTGGAAGCCGTTTTATAAGCCATACTTGGTCCCCACACCCCAAAACATAAAAACTTACTCTAGAAAGGAAAGCTCTCAAGGACCTAACGCCTCATAAGTATCTCCAAAACATAATTCAAGAGGATTGAATGTCAAAAGGCAATATCTTCCCCCTCTAGTTGATTATAGCATTCGATAAAGGATTATAGACCCTAGTTCATGAGATATGAGTTAATGGGTTTGATAGAAAAACATGAATGGTTATAGGTTTGGGTTGTTGATTGTTGATTATTGATTAAAAGTGTTGTGTATCTTATGGGTGACGAAGAATGATATTGATTGTAGCAATTTGAGATTTTAGATTTATCTAGGAGCAAGAGAATGGATTGTTGGCTCTAGAAACACCATTAATAAGGGCTATGCTTTATGCCTACCAAGTGTTCGATAAAATACCTAAGTGAACAAAACAAGAGTATTATTGCTAATATGGAACTCCTTTGACTTGTATTGATATAGATTAAAGTTGAAAGGGGTGGCGAATATTGTATTACGCTCAATAGAAGGAAGTTAAGGTATGTGAGGCTAACTCTGTTAATGATTCCCCCCACATTACATTTCTTTTACGACGTTACTAATTGCCTCACAAATATAGTTAAGCATAGTTCCTTGAATAGTTGTAGATCTTCTATCCTCTAGCTTCATAACTCGTTCATGACTTTCATTGTGAACGTTTTGAGCTTAGTGCGTAATCAATATAGAACTTGGGTTTGATGCCCATGAGTCTCAGTCTAGATTATTCAGCATGTCATAAAAAATTGAAGTTTTAGTTTTCATAATCAGTTCAAGAATACACGTCTCAGTTTTGTCCTATTCAGTTCCAGTATCATGTAACTCAATATGATTTAGTATTTCAGCATCACATATTGCAGTATGATTCTCAGTTCCTGAATTTAAATCCCTTAATGTTGAACACATATATTTGGTCATAAGGCCATAGTTTATGCTTTATGTATGTTTGGGCCTGAGGCCATAGTTTATGCTTAATACATGTTTGGGTCTGAGGCCGTAGTTTATGCTTTATGCATGTTTAGGCCATAGTTAATTTTACCTTTTGAAGGAATAATTTGAGAACCATTATTGTTCTCCTGTTTATTTCCATTATGATGACGATAATTGTTTCGTCCCTGTCGCGTCCACGTCTACATCATGTCCGCGACCACGATAATTATTTTATTTTCTTTCAGACTTATCATATGCTGCTACAATATTAACTTTCGGGAATGAAGTTGACCTAGTGGGACGAGCTTCATAATTTTTCATTAATAGAGTATTGTTCTGCTCTGCCACAAGTAGGCATGTGATTAACTCAAAATATTTTTACAATCGTTTTCACGATATTGGTGTTGTAGCACGACATTTGAAGCGTGAAAAGTGGAAATTCTTTTCCCAATAAGTCCTCATCTGTGATAGTGTCTCAACATAATTTTAATAGAGAACTTACTTTAAAGAAATCAGATTATACTCACTTATGGTTTTAAAGTCTTGCAACCTTACATGTATCCACTTTTACCGAGCTTTCGGTAATATCATAAATCTTAGGTGGTTATATCAATCCTTCAAATTAATTCATAATTCAAGTGGATATTTTACAATTAAATATTCAGTTTTTAAGAATTCATGTAGATGATGACGAAGGAAAATCATGATTTTCGCTCTATTCGGATTTGATGATTCATTTTCTTGTATAATAGTATTCCCAAGACCTTTAGCGTCAAGGTAAATTTCAGCATCAATGGCCCATGACAAATAATTCTTTCGGATGATGTCAAGTGCCACAAATTCAAATCTTGATAAATTTGACATGGCAAAAGCTATAAAAGAAAACAAATAAATTAGAAATAATAATGTCACTTTAGTGAAGAAGTTTCATTTGTAAATTTTGTAACAACGAATCGAAACATTTGCTTTGAAAATGCCTCAAAACATAAATGTCAATAGCAGCTATGGGAAAGAATTTTCTATACCTATCATCATGCCACTAAATGAAGTCACATTTTCTATATATGCATAAGTTATTACTATATAAAAAACTGTGAGTAAAGTTTAATTTGAAATCAGAGCAGATTACACCAAATGCTAGTGAATCTTAAGATAAATTCTCACACTCGTTTGGCCAAGCTAGAAAAATCAACTTATTTTGCGAAGTGATTATTTTCAAAAGTACTTTTGGTGAAAAGTGTTCGACCAAAAGAGTTTCAAATCTTTTTGTTAAACTAAATAAATTGATGAGAAAAAGGATAAATTCTAGCCAAAGATAATTTACTCTAGATCAAAGAATGACAAGCAAGAAAAGCTAAATAAGGTTAAGTTTGAGAGTCAATTAAGACCTCGATAAAGATCTAAGATATGTGATGAAATAGCAATCTTGACAACATTACTTTGTAAAATAAAGTAATAGAAGAAGAAGAAGAAGGTTAACAATTCGTGACCACGAGATATGTCTTCATTTATTCAATGATAATGATTACAAGGTTCTGAGCTTTCTCTTCTTTACAAGGTAGACTCTCAAGCCCCTCCCTATTGTAAGTGAAGGGGTGTGTGATATTGGAATAGTTTCCCCCTCCCCCTCTGTCTTCATTCTCTCACCTAGTATTTATACAAAGTATTCTCATTTACCCAACAGTTCTTAACCAGGGTACCTAAGTCTTTTAACGTACATTAGATCGACCCTCTAAAGTGTCGCGACGTCTTCTTCACCATGTAGTCCTTCTGAGTGTACGACATCGGCCGTGGCTGAGGCCCTCGTCACTACAGTGCCTCATAAATACGACGTCGGCTTTTCTGACCCTTTGCCGTTCCTTTTTATGTGGATTTCCTCTTGATCAAATTTTGACCCATACAGTTAGTCCCTCCGCCTGTCGAGGTCGCCTTTGGGCGAGCTCGATGGGCGGACCTCGCCAGTTCGAAAGTTTGGAAAATTCGAGCATTTTGGTCAATGGGCGAGTACCCCGTGGAGAGATAAAAATATGACATTTCGAGTGTCGTACCAGATCGTTGTTTCAGTTTGAAATGTGATTAAATTCGTCATGTGTCATTATGGCGCACACTCTCTGTGCGTTGCGTCGTTTCATGTGCCCTCTCTATGTTTTTTAAAATGGTGGCATTTAGATTTCCTGCTTAGAGTATTTATATTCCTATAAATAGGGGAAATTCCACATTTGAATGTTGTGTTTCCCAATCGTTCAAAATAAAGTCTTAAAGCTTTCCTTCTTTTCCTCCAGTTTCTCACATTTCTCTTTCTCCTAATAGTTCTTGTGGATGCTACCTTATTTTCCTTCTCATTCCCGATCTGCGCAACCAACAAATAGATGTATAGTGCATCTTCAAATCCAAAAAAGAGTCGTTGGTGCCCTTGCGCCGGAAACTGATATACCTCCACTTGAAAAGGGGGGGGGGTTGGGGGATTATGGCGGAAGATGAAATATTTCCAGCTGTGGATGATGTAGTCGGCCAGGGAAGGCTAGGACTGATTTCAAGAACCCTCCTGAGGAAGAATTCGAACCTGACACTTCAATGGATGCCGCGGTGCTCACTCCAAGGCCAAATGGAGGATTCCTGATCATATTGAGATAGTTCCAGCGGGTTGTGACATCGTGCATATACATCGCCGGGGATATTGTGCATTTTATGCATACCCATTCGTCATCGGATACACACTTCCCCTCCCTTCCTTGGCGGTGAACTTTTGTCGCTTCTATGAGGTGTGTCCGGCTCAACTCTCTCCGTACATATACAAGCTCTTCCTCATGCTCCTCAAGTACGCGGAGCTGGCCGGTCGGGGTATTTCTCTCCAACACCTGATTCACCTCTTCGTTCCAAATTTTCATAGGGGCACGATGATACATCTTAATCAACGAAGAACCAAGGGCTTGGTGGTGAAGATGGAGGATAAAACCAACCACCGCTTCTGGGAGAACTTCTTATATGTTAGGATAGAGCATGTGGTGTCAAACCTTGATGGTTTTCCTGAGACGTGGAATTTCGCCTGTAAGTTTTTCTTTCTTTTACCATCCTTTTTTCTTTAAGAATGGTTGTCTACTGTTTTCCCTTAGGTGATCTTGTCGTTTTCTTTTTTGTTTTTGCAGCCAAGAGGGTACCTCCTCTGCTA
The DNA here is from genome assembly GCA_005239505.1 of Nicotiana paniculata. Lineage (NCBI taxonomy): Eukaryota > Viridiplantae > Streptophyta > Magnoliopsida > Solanales > Solanaceae > Nicotiana > Nicotiana paniculata. The sequence goes on from ML308242.1 coordinate 120,928, forward strand.
GTTACTGATATCCGCAAGTGGGTGAGCCAGGTTTTTCCTCATACGGTGGGGATTCATGAATGGTCACCGTTCTATGAGAGGTTTGGGCGCAAGCCTTCTACTGGTGAGTCGCCTCGTCTTGCCCTCAGTCCCTTTGCTCTTCGCTCTGTATTTTCCTTCTTTTATCCTCTTTAGTTCAAATTTCTCTTATTGGTAGGTCGGGGGGGAGCAAGGAGGGCGAGGGCTCCCAATCCTATTTTCCGCCAGCCGGATACTTCGGTCCGACCCGCACCAGTATCGACTGCAACTGAGGGCGTTCGGGCTCTTACTACTTTGCGGGTCATGTCCGCATTCGAGTTCTACCGTTTGGAGATTGCTCCTCTGGTGGATACTCTGGTTCCGCAGTTTGTTTGGTTGACGAACCATCTCAGAACGATGGCGAAGAGGTCCCATCAAAGAGACAGAGGATAATGCCTGAGGGGGTGCCCTTGCTTGAGGAGCCTTCAAGGGGCGACCCCGGGTTGGCGGTGTCTGGACCTGACGGTGGTGCTGGTTTAGGCGCAAGCTCCGCATCTTCTTTCGGCATGGAGACAGCACCCGTTTCGGGCGCGGGCAGAGTCAATTAAGACCTCAATAAAGATCTAAGATATGTGACGAAATAGCAATCTTGACAGCATTACTTCGTAAAATAAAGAAGAAGAAGAAGAAGAAGAAGAAGAAGAAGAAGAAGAAGAAGAAGAAGAAGAAGAAGAAGAAGAAGAAGAAGAAGAAGAAGATTCATCAATCGTGACCACGAGATATGTCTTTATTTATTCAATGATGATGATTACAAGAACCATAGCAAGGTTCTGAGCCTTCTCTTCATTACAAGGTAGACTCTCAAGCCCCTCCCTGTTGTATGTGCATGGGTGTGTGATATTGGAATAATTCCCCCTCCCCCTCCCCTCCCCCCTTCATTCTCTCACCTAGTATTTATTCAAAGTACTCATTTATCCAATGGTTCTTAACCAGGGTACCTAAGTCTTTTAACCGTACATTAGATTGACCCTCTAAAGTGTCGTGACGTCTTCTTCGCTGTGTAGGCCTTCTAAGTGTACGACATCGGCCGTGGCCGAGGCCCTCATCGCTATAGTGCCTCATAAATACGACGTCAGCTTACTTGACCCTTTCGTTCCTCTTATGCGGATTTCTTCTTGATCACATTTCGACTCATACAAGAAGCAGTTTGTATTTGGCTAATTAATTTAAAAAGTACTTCTAAGCAACAATAACTTTTAAGTTTATTTTTCTTAGAAGTACTTTTCAAAAAAGTGCTTCGAAAAAGAAGTTACTTTTTTTTTTGCTTATGTTTGTCCTTAGATACACTTTAAATTTGGCCGAACACTTTAAATTTATAAAAAAAAATACTTTAAAAAAAATTTATTTTTGAACGAAGAGAAGTTTAACCAAACTGGCTATTACAACATGAAAAGCCATCGTACTCTATTTACAACATTCATAACGATAAATGGATATGTGGGAAATTTTGGAGAAGGAAGAGGGTGACTTGAACAGAGAGATTCCCTGACGGCGTTATTCTGTAGAGCCAGCGAAGCCACGTGAGTATGTTTTGTAGCTCAAGTCTTTCACAGATCACCATCAAGCTGGACAAGGGTCCCATCCATTTTGATACTGCCACCACGGAATGATCCCATTGCCAGCTGTGAATAATCTTTTCCCCATTATACCATTTTTTATTTTTATTTTTCACTTGATTTGCGGATCATATTGAAGCTCGACTATATTTAGATTCGCACCGTTTAAAACCTTATTCGGAAGAAAGTACTCTTTACCAAGAATTTTTCTATACCCAAAGTTCGAATTTGAGACCTCTGATTAAGGGAAGAGTCACCTCATCCGCAGCACCACATCCTTTGATGCAGAGGCGGACCCAAAAATTTTATGCGACGAGGACATATATTCTGCTCAACTAGTGCCTCCTAAATGCTTTTAGTGTTCAGGGTACCAACTGCTTTAAATTAATTATTTTTAAGATATTTACATGTTACAGAATTTCGACCGAAATTTATGAGATTCGGTGACCCGTCACCCATACACATGGGTCCACCTCTGCTTTGATGGTCCCATTGCACCCTGTTTACCAACTCAGATGCTCTTGCTCTCCCTAATCTTTTGCATGAATTATTACTTTTCGACTTAGTTAATGAAAAATAATTCAATTGCTTAAGTTTGATTTTTGATAACAGTTGCAGTTTATGCAGTATAACAAAAGCCCCAACACATATGACATATTTGCATAAGAGTAAATAATAGATGAAATCAAATTTATTTAGTTCCCATCAGTGGGGAAAATAAATAAAATTATTAAATTTTCAGTTTCCGTGGTCCATCCAATTTACAATCTATAAAAATAAGCACTGGATCTATGTGAATACTATCTAGAAAATACTGCATTCGGGTAATTAAAATCATTTAAAAATGTATGAAAAAAGTAATAAAAGTAGTAGTGTCATATAAAGTAATGAAAAGAAATTGGCAAAACGTATTACCGAATATAATATAGTGTTTGTTTGGTTTAAGAACAAACACAAACTTGTTTTAGGAATAAGTATTTAGTTTTTCGTTTGGACATAAAATTTGATGGAAGATTTTTTCAACAAAAAATTCAGTATTTTCCAAAAGTAGTGTTTGCTCACAAAATTTCCAATTTTTACTTGAAGATGCATTTTGAAAATTTGAAAAACTGCAAAAAAAAAAATTTCAAAATTTTCACCCAATCATTCACAAAACTTCAAAAAAAACCAAAACTGAAATTTATGTCCAAACACAACTTTAAATTTCAGATATTATTTTCACTTTAAAAAAATTTCACTATTTTTTCGAATTGTACAATTCTTATGTCCAAATGCCTACTTAGTTTTGAAGAACAAACAAAACACAAGTGTAAGTTAAATCCAAAGATGGCCACGGATAGGTGCAGCAGTTTGAGCTCAAACTTATTTGATCCGTCCAATTTATTTAAGGTTATATTGGTTATTGACTCGCTAATTTGTCGAACTCATCCTATCTTGATCTAACGCTAGTTCTCAGCGCAAATGGATACATGAGTAATTTTGTTATAATAACTTTAAAATAATTATTTTTGTTGGATATGTTATATATAACCATAACAAAAGAAAAAAAATCTTATTTGATTATTAAAAAATTCATAAGAAAATAATATGTATTAATTAAAGCTTGGCAAGAGTTGGACGAGTTGGCCTATAACCCATATTTGAGGTCAACTTGACCCAACCTAGCTCAGTCCAAATTACTTTTAAATTGGTCATACTTATCGACAGTGGCGGAGCTACATACACCCAAGAGGTGTCAAGCGATATCCCTTCGTAGAAAAATTACACTGTTTAGCTTGATAAATTTTTTAAAACTATGTATATATATATATTATATAATGACACCACTTGACTTATTGGTGAGTTTATTTCTTTATATTTTGACTCTCATGAATAAAAATCTTGGCTCCGCCATTACTTATTAACTCAATCCATCTTGAACTGCCCAAAATTAACCCAACCCGCTCATTTGACACTCGGTGGCCACAGATGAGGGAGGGGTAGGTGTATGTCGTTTGGACACAAGCGTATTTATGTGAATAAGGGGAAATACAGGGGGTGATCTGGGGAATTAAACTTGGAAGCACAGTTGGCTACATAATGAAAACAATTTTCCAAATTGGTCATCACATTAAAACCAAGCGATTAAAGAAGAGAGTATTCGCTTTCTTCATTCAAGTAAGTAACAGTGACAAATTTTTCTCCAGTTCTTCTTCATCCTACTGGTTTTTTCTCAATCATAAACTTTCTACTCGTTAATCTTTACCTAATAATTTAAATTTTTCCCTTTCCTTCTTGCAGTATTTGGATTGGAAGAATTGTTTTAGAAAACATAAAGATGAGCTACTGGAAAGACAAGGTTCTACCAAAGATCAAGAATGTTTTTGAGAAAAATGGACCCAAAAAGGCTGCTGCTGCTGAGGCCTGTGAGGCCTTTGATGTGGCCAAGGTAAAAAAATCCGTTTTGGATATTTCAAAGTAATTACTCCATCCGTTTTAATTTATGTAAATCTGTTTGATTGAGCACGAAATAAAAAAAATAAAGACTTTTGATTTTGTAGTCGTAAACAAGTCAAAAAAGGGTCAGAGTATTTGTATAATTATAACAACTTCTCGTTGAGTATAGAACAGTAAGTTTGAGATTATTATTTTTGGAACAGACCAAAAAGGAAATAAGTTCATCTGCAAAGTTTGTACTACGACTTCATTTTTCAATTAAATGAAAGACAAATTTTTACTTAATTACGTAGTTCTTATTTAACAACTTCCAGTAACTGTAATAATAAATCTCAGGAGCAATACAGCAAAGAATTCGATGGAAAGAAGACTGAGCTCCAACCTAAAGTCGTTGAAATTTATGAAGCTGCTGCAGCTGAGATTAAGGTATTTGTAAAAATCAGTTATTATAAGGAATGGATTAGACTAAAGAATTGTTAAATACATAAAAGCACACAAATATAGGACGTATGATTAATTTTTTATTTTGTGATTGTTCACAAAAAACACAGACTTTGGTGAAGGAACCAAAGGTTGCAGGATTGAAGAAACACTCAGCTGGAGTTCAGAAATTCCTTGATGAGCTTGTCAAGATTGGTAAGTCTTTATTTGTTCCACCGTCTGTTCTTTATCGTCACACTCTGTACATCTTCACTGTGTGGCGACGTTTATAATTTCACATATACCGGACTTATAGCCTGTTTGGTCAAGTTAGAGAAATCAACTTATTTTGAGAAGTGTTTTTTCTAAAATTAATTTTGAAAAGAAGCACTTTGTGTTTGACTAATCACTTTGAAAAACACTTTTGAACAATAATTTGCGTTTGACCAAGCTTTTCAGAAAATATTTTTAAGTATCAAATTACGAATAAGTAAATAAATAATCTCAAAAATTTGTTATTCCAGGCAATAATTAAGTCTTTTTTCATTTTATTTAAGTAAAATATGAAAATAAAATTTAAAAGTACTCAATTCTTTTAATATAAGTTAAATATATTAAAAATCATTCAACAAATATAAAATCATTCACCCCTAAAATCACTATATATTAGAAAGTTATCCTAAAAATAATAACAAATATTTATACATTAACTATTAGGTTTAACGGTTATTTTGATATATATTATATTTTGTCAAGGGTATTTTTGGTAAGAAGAAAATTAAAATTGTTTTTGCTTCTGTTTTTTGGAAGAAGCGAATTTTTTCTGCTTCTCAAAAACTGCTTCTGTTTCTTCCCAAAAGTACTTTTTTCCCCAAAAAAGCTTTGGCCAAACAACTCAAGATAAGAAAAAGAAAGTGCTTTTAAAAAAAAATCACTTTTGAACTCTTGAGAAGTTTGACCAAACAAGCTATTAGTTATAGTCTGACGTTGGTTCGAGGTAGTTTGATTACTATGATTAGAAATATAATCTCAGTCAAATTCAACAATATTATTTAGAAATGATCATTCTTTTTGGAACGGACCAAAAAGGAAATAGGTTTACATAAACCGAAACGGAGAGAATATTTTATAACAGATCTAACATGAGATAAGTTTTTATACATGAATTAGTTTGCAAGATAAATCGCCTAAAAGATGAAAATAACCTTGAATTCAACCTTTTAATTTTCTCTTTACTTCAAAAACAAGGGTAAAATTGTGAACTATTATTTCATGCGCTATATATTCTATTTTTGTTAATGGAACCAAAAATACATCGCCAACCAATCGAACTAACAATTTTTGCTTGGAATAATGAATGAAGAATTTCCGGGATCCAAAGCAGTCAGTGAAGCAAGTTCGAAGTTCGGGCCTTCCTATGTATCAGGTCCCATAATCTTCGTGTTAGAGAAAGTGTCCACATTTGTAGTCACTGAAGATAAGAAAGAAGACGAACCAGCCACAGCCGCCGCAGCAGCAGCAGTAGAAACAACTGGCGCAGTAGCTGAAGAGGTGAAGGAGAAGGACATAGTGGTTGAAGCTGAAGATGAGAAGAAAGAGGAAGCAGAACCAGCAGCTGCTGCTGCTCCTGCTCCTGAGGCTAAAACTGATGAAGTAGCGCCAGCAACAGAGACAGCCAAAGTTGAAGAAGTACCTGCTGCTGTGGTAGCAACTGAACCACCAAAGGCAGCTTGATGAATGACTAGTAAATGATAAGCAAACCCTGTGTGTTAAAAGTATTTTTCTTTTAAATATTATCTCTTGTGTGTAAAAGTATCCTCTTTTCTCTTTTTGGCCATTGTTTTTTTACCGTAAGAAAGAAGACGTAAAACATGATTTGTTATTCTTTATAATTTCCCTTCTTCATCTTTCTTGCGAAAATACTTGTAAGCTTGTATAATATCGCAACAGCGTTACCAATTGATACCTCAAAGTGTATAGAGTAATTGTGCAACGTGGAATCAAAGACATGTAAAAAGCGAAGTTAAGTAACTACCAGTACTAGGAACAACAAGCTGCAGTTAGTATCGGATAAACTCCAAAGGGAGCCTGGTTAACGGGAGCAGTTTGAGCATTTGTCATCGGCCGACATTCAATGAAGCATATTCCCTAATATTAAATGGGTAATCGTTGCAGAGAATATTTGCATTCATCGTCTGCCGTTACATATTTATCAATGGTCCCGTTATTATCATTTAAGAGAGGTTTGATCCTAGGATCTTATTTCTCTAGGTATAGTTACAAATAGTAGGCTCAACGGCCATTGTAAGGGCAGGAAATTCATGGAAAACTTATGTTGTATTACACTTTCGCTCTCAAATAAAACAATTTTATTTGCTTTCTATATTGTTCTTATTTCTGTTTTCGGACAGGCTTGCCATCTTCTTCAATCTTAATTGTTAAGTCTTACTTTTACTCTTGTTTATTTACTATTTTTTGGATCAAATCATTTTGCTTGTTTATAAACCACGTAACAAATTTAATTGCCCTGTTTTACGGGTAAACACCAAACTTTCATTTATTTTAAGTTAAAAGAATGTTATAAAACAATCTAAAACAAGGAAGGCAAATATAGTATCGTAAATTATAGAAAAATTAGTCTGATAAAATGAAACTTAAAGGAAAGTTAATTAAATTATCCCTTTATGCTTTTTTATATTATACTAGTATTACCTACTTTTTTCCCGAACCTTTCACTAATTATTTCTTTGATTCCGTCGTTGTTCAATATTATAAAAGATGTATATAACTTTTAAAAGAGGTGTCTCGCCACCTCTTTTATATTTGTCTTCCTCTCTGTAATTAGAAATTCAGAATAAGTTGAATAGTAGGAGTAAATATACTCTATGGTGTGTATTCTCAAAATCTGTTCTCCAAGTAAACTGAACAAGAGGCCGAAGAAATTTTTTATGTGCCCTAGCTAACTTAATGGATTTGTTTTGACTCGTACAAACTTAATCCAACCCATTTATTTGACACTTTAGTGTTGTCAATGTTGTCCGAACTTAAATTGAGCCAGCTGTTTTACCCGGTGAAAATTCCAATTGGTTGAGTCATACGACGGCGGAGCCAGTGTTCTGGCTAAGGATTCGCTGAATCTAATAATTTTGGTTTAAACTCTGTAATAATCTTTGTATACGGTTTCGTCCTTTTGTATAGTTAATTGACACCAGGACTAGACCAAGGTTCGATCCCATGTTATATCAGATCGAGACATGAAGATATATTTCTAAGCTCGTAATTCGAGGACCGATCAAGATCGAGACCAGCCAAGATCGAGACCGAGCGGGATAGAAATCGGGCGAGATCGAAGAAAGCCTGCTGAGTCAAATAACGGAAAGCCGAGACATCCGTGATGGGGCAGAGATCGTGGCGAAAATCTCGGCACGTATCAAGCCAAGACCGGTTAATTAGCCAATCAAGGGATTACCTTCTGTATTTAGAATGAACTTCTCTACTATATAAAAAGGGTTCCAATCATTTTTGTAGACACATCACATTCACGCAGAACAAAACAATATATTACACTTTCTCTCTTAAGCATACTTATTTCATACTCTGTTGTTCAGTTCATACTCTTCATTAGCATACTTATTTGGTTAGAGGGCAACCTATCTCGAGGGCCAAAGCCGCACTTTACATTGGTTTGCTTTATTTCTATTACAGTCAATTTCTAATATTGATTTTCATATTTCTCAGTTTGTGTCAAGTGAGATCACATATCCTTAAAACCTCTTATAAATTTAATTGTTATCCTATTTTAAGGGTAAACAGTTTGGCGCCCACCGTGGGGTTGTAAGATCCCCTCTGCATCCTAGTCGTTGAAAGACAGGTCCCTTTCGGTACATAATCATGAATCCGTTTTTCCCTCGTGATCGACACTTTCGTGCGTTTGAATACGGGCCCCTGAGGAATATCGACCCCTCCAACAATCATGTGGATTACGTGTTGTGGCTCCTCTTGTTCATTCTGTCTGTTTGAATCTTGGTTCTCTGAAATGGTTCTTAGCCCGATCACTTAGAAATTTTCGAAGATGCCCCTCGCTGAACAATCAGGCTACTTCCTCCCTGAGTTGTCTGCAATATTCTGTTCTATGAACATGGATTCCATGATACTTGCACATCTGGTTAGGATTTCTCAGGGCCGATCAGTCTGCAGAGCTCGAGGCCACCCGATGTCCTTGATGCGTCCGATGGCTGATACAATAGCTGATGCATCAACGTTGAAGTTGTATTCCGATAGCCATGGTGCTTCTTTGGGCTCGATATTCCTAACCACTCTTACTCATGAGCCCTCTAGATATCTGTCCTCGATCATTTCTTTTATCATTTCGAACGGGATTGCGTCCAGGCCCGTTGTTTCTCCGATTTCCACCATATGGCTGATATCGATCTCTGTTTGATCGTGGTTCCTGGTCAATATCCCTTCTAACTCTGTCGTCGGTCTTGATTAGATAAACAGACCCGGAAGGAGTCCCTAATTGGTCATCCTCGACCCTAATCTTTGACTGGTACCAATTATGCACATCGGCCCAAGTGACAACTGGATATTCGATCAAGTTCTACCTTAACTGTGGCGAGGCCACCAAACTTCTTATGTTTAGCCCTTGAGTGAAAGCCTGAACAGCCCAGAGAAATCCTAATCAGATGTGCAAGTATCATGGCACCCATGTTCATAGAACAGAAGATTGCAGACAGCTGAGGGAGGAGGTAGCCCGATTGTCCAACGAGGGGTATCTTCGAGAATTCCTAAGTGATCGGGCTAAGAACCATTTCAAAAATCGAAATTCAAACAGACAAAATGAACAAGAGGAGCCACAACACGTAATCCACATGATTGTTGGAGGGGTCGATATTCCTCAGGGGCCCGTATTCAAACGCACCAAGGTGTCGATCACGAGGGAAAAACGTACTCATGATTATGTATCGGAAGGGACCTTGTCTTTCAACGACGAGGATGTAGAGGGGATATTACAACCCCATGGTGGGCGCCAAACTTTTTACCCTTAAAATCAGATAACAATTAAATTTATATGTGGTATTAAGGATATGTTATTTCACTTGGCACAAACTGAGAAATATGAAAATCGATATTAGAAATTAATTGTAAATAGAAATCAAGCAAACCAATGTAAAGTGCGGCTTTGGACCTCGGCTAGGTTGCCCTCAAACCAAATAGGTGTGCATTCCGGGTTGGCTTGGGCAAGTTTCTTGGCTTCATGGTGTCCAATCGGGGAATCGAGATCAACCCCGATAAAATCAAAGCTATCGAGGATATGACGGTAGTAGATAATGTAAAGGCCGTGCAGAGGCTAACGGGGTGGATAGCCGCTCTAGGGAGATTCATTTCGAGATCCTCAGATAGGAGTCACCGATTATTCTCGTTGCTTAAGAAGAAGAGTAATTTTACATGGACTCCAGAATGCCAGCAGGCCTTGGAGGAACTAAAACGGTATTTTATCGAACCCGCCGCTGCTTCACACCCCGAAAGTGGACGAACATCTTTACTTATACTTCGCAGTCTCGGAGATAGCGGTAAGTGGAGTCCTGGTCCGAGAAGAACAAGGTACGCAATTCCCTATCTATTATGTTAGTCGAACCTTAGGTGAGGCCGAAACCAGATATCCACAAAATTAGCGCTTGCTTTAATAAGTGCCTCTAGGAAACGAAAATCATGTTTTCAATGTCATCCAATATGCATTGTAACAACTTATCCACTTCAAAATATTTTGCACAAACCCGATATTTTGGGTCGATTGGTCAAATGGGCCGTAGAAATCAGCGGTGTACGATATTGAATATCGACCCTGAACTGCCATCAAGTGTCAAATCTTGGCTGACTTTGTGGCTGATTTCATGAAGGCCCTCGTACCCGAGGTTTAAAGAGAACTGTTAATAAAATCGAGTACATCCTCGGGAGTCTGAACCCTCTTTATGGATGGCGCTTCGAACGCGAAGGTGTCCCGGTTAGGCATTGTACTAAAACAACCCACAGGTAATATAGTTAAACAAATTAGCTAAAAGCTTGGGAACGGAGGTCATCGAGACCAACTGTGATTCCCTCCTCGTGGTAAACCAAGTTAACAGGACCTTTGAAGTCCAAGAAGAACGAATGTATAGATACTTGGATAAACTGTAGGTGCCTCTACATCAATTCAAGGAATGGACCTTGCAACACGTACCTCGAGAATAGAACAGCAAGGCCGATGCCCTCGCAAACTTAGGATCATCGGTCGAAGACGACGAACTCAACTCAGAGACTGTCGTACAACTAATGAGATTGGTGATCGAAGCAGGTCACGCCGAGATAAACTCCACAAGTATGATATGGGATTGGAGGAACAAGTACATAGAGTATTTAAAGAACAGAAAACTTCTATCAAATCCAAAGGAATCGATATCTCTACGCACAAAGGCAACATAGTTCACCTTGTCCGAAAAAGGAACATTGTTTAGAAAGATGTCTGATGGACCGTTGGCAATATGTTTGGAACTGGGAGATACCAAATACACCCTACGAGAAGTTCACGAGGGCACTTGCGTAAATCATTCTGGTGCCGAATCATTGGTCCACAAAGTAACCAGCAGGGTATTATTGGACAGGTATGGAGAATGATGCAAAGGAGTTCGATCGAAAATGTGACAAATGCCAAAGGCATGCGCCAATGATTCATCAACCCTTGGAAATGCTCCACTCGGTCTTATCCCCATGGTTGTTCATGAAATGAGGGAGCGACATCGTCAGCCCTCTTCCATCCGCCCCAGGTAAGGCTCAGTTTATTTTTTTTATGACTGATTATTTTTCTAAGTGGGTTGAAGCACAGGCTTTCCAAAAAGTAAGAGAAAAGGAGGTCATAGACTTTATTTGGGGCTACATCATATGTTGATTCGGGATTCCATATGAGTGTAAGGCCCTGTAAAATCTTACTAAGAACTCAAGGTTTGTGGTGCCGAGGTAGGCTAATGTGTAAGGCCCCGTGATTTTCCCGTGAACTTCTATTGCTAATTTGAGAAATTTCAAGATTAAGAATATAATTTAATTTAGACCCGAACCATATGAGAATTACTGAAGTGGATAAAGTTTTTTGGATACTTAGGGATAATTATTTTATTAATATTTGAATGTTGTTGTCACGACCCAAACTATTGGGCCGCGACGGGCACCCGGTGCCCTTACTCAACCAAATACCAACGTAACATATTTTTCTCATTATATCAACATGGATAAATGGGCTAGAAGGGTCGTATGAGGTAAAAATAATAAAACATGAGAGAACACTCGATATTAAATGACCCAACCTGATATACTGACTTATACATATGACGTACGGAAGCCCGTACAAGGCCATACAATCTTTCATATTCATGACATATATCTATAAGACTCTAAGAGTACATAAATGTCATAAGTCCGAGATAGGGCACCGACATACCAGTCAATACATGTCCAAATCATACTAAGCACATAAGCAGCTCCGGAGAAAATGGAGCGCACCAACATCTTCCGCTGAGCTGATAGCCTACTTGGAGGACTCCCAAACTGTCTATTGGGACCTGCGGGCATGACACGCAGAGTCCCCAAGAAAAAGGGATGGCAGTAAAAATAATGTACCGAGCATGTAAGGAATGAAATCAGTAAACAATATACATGAGAGGGGCATAGACTAAAATACTCAACATGTATATTTTAATAACTCTGTGAATTATTTAATATTATAATGTCATGCATATGCATATAAATGTCCTACCATGCATGCGTATATGCATTCATAACATCATCAAGCCTCTTAGGGCATCCCATCATATCATTCTCGACCACTGTGGGCAAATCATCAACGTATACCAGCTGATCAGGTGGTGGTACGTATATAACGCCGTAACTTTTTCCCATAACCCATATACATATATATACATATATACGCGTATATAACGACGTTTGGTCATGGGTCAATATACATAAATGCAATGCATGAGAAGTACGTCAATAAAATCTTTCAGAGTGTCATAAGACCATTATGCCTTTGATTAATATCATGAAATAAACTTTACCAACTTACGTATTTTCTGAGACCCATGAACACACGGTAGAATAATATGACACATGGAGAATCAAGAACATAAGCATCTCTAATATTTCTATGAATAGAGTCATTTATGGAAATTGTGCATTTGCTTGTTTCGTTTGTATCGTATGGATCATGCCAAAAAAAAAGGATAGCCTTAACATACCTTAATTTCTCATAAGAAATCAAGAAGTTCGTAGATGAACATTCAAACTTGGATCATATTCAAATAATTATCCTCAAGGTGTTGGCATGAATTCCCAAAGAATTATCCTTAACTAAGCTTGAACGTTGGTTAATTCCTTCTCCATACCAAATGAAGGGTGATGAATGTTATAATAGCTTTTCCAAGACTGAGATCATACCAAAATGAAGCAAAAATGGTCACAAATCTTCTAAGTATGTGTTTGAATGGGTGTGTGCTCACTTCTGGTGGTGGCTTAGCCACATAACTTTAGTTTGCCACCTTTCAATTTGATTTATGAGTCACTTAGTTTGAAGGGTGGGCTGCCCCGTTGAGAAATCTCATTTTTATCCAATAATTTCCTAATTAATTAGTTAATATCCCATTACCCAATAATTAATCAATTATCCACATAATTAAGAATTATCTCAACTTACTTAAAATGCTACTCACGTTTTAACACACTTTGTACACCTTACTATTATGGTCATGTAGTACCTTGTATGGCAATAGTCCATAAATATCGGGTATTATGGCTCGTATCGTATTTTATCCCAAATCAACAACCTTCAACGAAACTCATTTTCTTCGATTCACTTACCCTCTCACATTCATGAATTAACTTATCACTTGTTTGAAATAGCATAATACTTATAATCCCAAAATAAATCTCATTCCCGAACTTACATTGATTAACTTACGACGAAACTTCAACGTACGAAAATGCAGAATGCAACACCTCATTTTCGAGCTTATATCAATTTACTTATGGCGTACTTCCACATACGAAAATATGGGGTATAACATCAATCCCCTCTTTGGAACATTCGTCCTTGAATGTTGACTGATGCACTTAACATTTTCATAACTTATGTCTTCCGAATACTTTAGTACTCACATTGCCATCTAGGAAAATGTTCTATGAATAATTCCAAAGGCCAGGGCATTCTCCTCTTTAGGCCTCTTTCTCACATCTCGATATGTGGTCGAAATTCTTCCAATCTCGCAATTGTTGCTACCTTCTATCATGCAGTCTGTACGACTTTATCCTTTGTATATGCGCCTATGAGACTCTTCTCTCATGTTTTTTTGTCCAACTTTTAGTTAATATTTAGGCCTCACTTTGTAAACATATATAGAGCTTGACAAGATGTCTCTCTGGTCATCTATAGGTATACTGAAGTTCTTCGCTCGGTACTTTGTCGAATTTACAAATAATGCTATATCTTGTTTCATAGACCCATTTATCTATCTGTATGACTTTACACATCTGGATAGGTCATACTATAACATAAATATTACTTTGATTTATCGTTACTGAGGTCTGCAACCAAACTTCAGGTTACTCTCGTTGCTTATCATATATATATATATATATATATATATATATATATATAAATCTAAGTCCTTAATGTTTCTTCATTATTGTTCATCTTATACTTTTTAACTTTTATCCATCCATTGTTGATTCACCTCAATGTTGATCCGCAATCTACTACTGATAAGTTGAAACCTCTTACGCAATACATTGTCACTAGGGCTTACGTCTCATCGGGGGATATATGAAGTGACTTACCTAATCCACCTAGGGGAGATACTATACTTTAATAACCGTATTTCATAGCATCCCAATGTGATTCACCTTACGTGGATATTTTAATTTTGTACATTTCATGAATCTTTTTTTTTCAAATCATTACTCAATCAAAGGCTCAAACGTCATCCTTTATCTATCATAATTACACCCTTATTCTACTATCAGGGAAGCATTCCATTTCTTCTAAATGCTACTTATGATGAGTAACTCCTTTGACTTCTTTCAGGCTGTACTGAGCTTTCTATAACTTAGAGAAACCATTAGCTCTCTTGTTTTCATGGGCTTAATCCTGAGGACTTATCCATTTCTCGTCACCTTCTCACTCGCCCTTTCTTATCCTTACTCATGTCATAAAACCTTATCGCTTTACTATACTTTAGCTTGTGACCTATACATATCTATTTATACTACTCGCAACCTTCCTTCAACTTGCTTGCACCATAGATTTCCTTATGTTATTATGGAACATTAAGCGAGACATCACATCGTCTCTAACTCTTCTTTACTCTCTTAAATAGACCTCTCGGTACCTAGAAACCATAGGCTGGAAGATATACCACTTACGATGCCGCTATCATTCCTGGGTACTGAGCCTCAGTGCTTCTAGCCTTCTATCTGAAGTATGGACTATTCACAACCTTCTGCATTTGATTATCTCGTGCGTTGTTCACCTTTATCTTACTTACCTTAACATCTTGCATCACATCTTATATATCTTTCATGACCTCCCTTCCACATAGGTATAATTTACATCTACAACTTGAAGCTCTATTATAATACTTGCACCTCTGGTGCATACACAAACCGGTGGGAGCTTCATACAGACTTCTTATGAGGTTGTTACTTTTCTAACTGGCTTTATTGTAGAGCCGTTACAGAATATGGCTACTGTACTATATCTCTTGTACCTCTGATAGTGATTCTACAATGTTCCATCACGATTTTTATAATTTTTTTGGTCCAATAATCAGACTCCTGATTTACTTGGTTGATGTAAATCTTTAGTTTCCTCTTCCTTCTGATCAACCTTCATATTGTCTTAAGCTATCTTTTGATCTGCGGCTCATGGTATTAGTTATTACTTTATCCTTTCATGGACGTTATGGAATATCCAGGATATGATCTTCTAACAATTCAATCATTTGTTTATGACCTGGACTCAATTCTTTCCTTTAATTTGTACCGGAATCTTCTACGATTGTATGATTGTCAACATATATGCTACATGGATAATACTCCGAACTCTTAAGTGCGTTCATAACGTAACTAACTCTGGATCATTGATCGAATAATTCCTTTCATTCCTTCTCAACTTTCTTTAAACATAAGCTATTACTTTTCCTGGTCTTTCTGCCCCCTTGTTGCGTGCATACTTAGCTTATCTTAGTTTCCATGCATGCCAGAATTTTTTTGCAACTCATATGCTCTCGAATATTACTTTTGACTTTACTTCCCGCTTATTAGCCACGGTAGGTGCCACTTTCTTATAAAGTGCATACAATGTTGTAGTGAGACTATTTTTACATGACCATTTTTTTCTCCTTCAAGTTACCATGTTTAGGTTAAAGACTTCTTCCTTAT
The DNA here is from genome assembly GCA_005239505.1 of Nicotiana paniculata. Taxonomy (NCBI): domain Eukaryota; kingdom Viridiplantae; phylum Streptophyta; class Magnoliopsida; order Solanales; family Solanaceae; genus Nicotiana; species Nicotiana paniculata. The sequence goes on from ML308242.1 coordinate 136,860, forward strand.
TTCCTCAGCTAGTCTCTCATTGTAGTATTTAGGGAAGACCTTCTTAACCTTGTAAAGCTGTGAGCTTATTACGTCGTATACTCGACAGGATTTTTGATGTCCTTCCTCGCCTATAATTATCCGTAGTTACTTATCTCCATGCCCTTGTGCTTGTAGGGTTGTTTCTGAGATGATATTTTGACTGTCTTCCCAGTGGAACTCTCTTTTATTTTCGTAACATTCATACGGTATCTTTAACTACCCCAACTCCTAGTAAAATATTGAGATCTGAGCCCCGATTTGGAGTTGGTTTTGGATAAAACTTGTATATTTGGACTCCTATAGGAATGGGTATTCGGGATCTATGAGTTTTGTTGGGTTCGGGGGTGCTGGAACACGTTGACTTATTGGTTGACTTTGAGTATTTATTTAAGGAATTGAAATTTATTATTTAGGTTTGATTCCTATGGCATTACTTGATGTTATTGAGTTGTTTTTACTAGATTCGAGCCATTCGGAGGCCGATTTACGTGAGAAGGCATTTTCAAAGTATTGATTTGGCTTGTTTATGGTAATTGTCTTGCCTGCCTTTGGTTGGGGATATTTTTACTACTAATTGTATTGGTTGCTACATGTGAGGGTGATGTATATATGAGGTAATGAGCGTATATACATGTGCCATGGATATTCGTGCTCGAAGGTAGATTCTAGCTGACTCTATGGCTTGTTTGGTTGTGAGCTTTACTTGATTCTATGTATTATTCAAATAACTAACACGTGAGCACAATAAACCATGCTAGAGAAATGTTGAAGCTACTGGTACCTATGTTGAACATGATGAAGAAATCTTGAGATTTAAACTAAGCTTTCCTCGGAGGTAGATATATGTATGTTATGAGCACACATTGGTACATTTTTTTTGTTGTGCTTGATTGGGACATGTGCGCTCTATGACATATATGGGATCCTTTTGTATGACTACTTGAACTTGGTTTCTATATTTGATTTTGCCGTATTCATGTTTTATATCTTGAACCCCATCTACACTTTTGTTGATTATGTCCTTGTGCACTTTATTGATGAGTTATGAGGGTATGCTTATTGATGATGATTTGTTATTTTGCATTGTTGTGATTGTATAACATGTGGACATGTTGGGAGGGGTGAGATGTCTATTATTATTTTGTCAGAGCAGAGTGATATGGTGGCTATTGTGATTTTGACAAGGCAGAGCAATACGGGTGGCTAATGTGATTTATCAGGGCGAAGCAATATGGGTAGCTAGTGTGATTTTTTTAGCGTGGAGTGATATGGGTGGTTATAGTGATTATGTTAGGGCGGAGCGATACAGTTTTCTATTGTAATTTTATCAATACGGAGCGATACGGTTTGCTGTTGTAATTTTATCAAGGTTGGAGTGATAGGGTGGCTATTGTGATTTTTTCATACGGGTGGCCATTGTGATTTTATGTGGGCACGAGGTGCCATATGTTTGTGTTTCTATTTGATGAGTTGTAGTAAAAACTGCCTGTTGCCTTGATTTTTCAAGTGATTCTTTATGATTTGTCATGCATTTTACATATTTTTACGTTGCACCTAACATGTTAATCGATGCCTCTATGGTTATCTAGCGATTCAAGTGCCAAGATGGAATTACCTGTGTTTTATTGAAATCACATGTTCTTTTGAGTTGTTGATTGTGTAACACATTGATGAAACAAATAGTTGTCATCATGCATTGATACATCTGATTGTAGAAAGGTTCTCTTGAGCAAGTTATTTGGTAATTGATACTGAATAACATCATGTTGGGAACCCTTACTGTTGATATTCTTTATTCTATAACTATCTATCTGGAATATTTTCTCCGTGTTATACATTTATTGTGTTGCATTGGTTCTACAAGTGAGTATATTTTGACTTAAAAACCTATTCAATACTTCTCTAAGGTTAGTCAAGATACTTACTAAGTACATGGGAGCAGTTGTACTTATACTACACTTTTGCACCTTGTGTGCAGATTCTGGAGCGGAGTTGCTGTGAAGACGAGCTTTACATTGGTAACGTACTAGCATGTTAGATTCATGCTACCTTTTTGTTCGTGGTAGCTTAGGATTTCATTTCTGTTTATATGACTTTCAAACATATGTTATATTTATTCCTTTAACCAACTTTTGTAAATCTAAATCATAGTAGCTAATGACTTGTATTACCAGTCCTTGGGATAGTTGTACATAATCTTGTTGCAATTCATTTATATATTGATGATTTCTCATTATAGTTATAACTTATAATGCTTGTCTTAGCTATTGGGTTGGGTTAGGTGCCATGACGACTTGGTACAGTTTTGGGTCATGACAATAAGCCTTAGGAATCAACCTCATAAAAAGGCTCGATTTTTACCCAATTAGGAAAAGTCGACAAAAATTCAACTCGGGCACACATGGTCAAAATCCAAAATCAAGACCAAATCCTGATTACCCATTCATCTCGAGTCCAAATATGTGATTTATATCAAAACCAGACCTCAAATTGAGGTCTAAATCCCCAAAATTAGCTCTCCTAAGTTTTACCCCAAGAACCCCAATTTCTATACTTTAAACACTAGATTTAGGGATTAAATCTATGGGGAGTCATGATAAATAATCAAATCTAATTTAGAATTACTAACCTTTGAATTAGGGGAAAAAATCCTCTCAAAATTCGTGAGACCTACAAGTGCGACAACCTGACTTGCAAGTGTGAGTATGTGCCAGTACAGATGTCTTAAGAGTGCCCATGCATACACAAGTGCGACTATTGCATGTACGACCAAAGATCGCAAATGCGACAACCCCTAATGCTAAGCCATATGCGAATGCGATCCAACTTTCCACAGGTGTGGCTACGCATCTGCACACCACACATCGTAGTTTTGACAATTTTCTGATTCTCTCTATCTCGGAGATTCGATCCTACCCCACCGCAGGGGCAACCCTACACATGCACACTAGTCACCGCATGTGCGATAACTAAAGGTTCAACCAGAAGGTCGTAAACATCCTTGGGTCACCCGGGACCCAGACCAACTATACGTATAAGTCCAAAATCATCATATGAACCTCTTGAAATCGTCAAAATACTAATTCGAGGTCGATTACGAAGAATGTTGACTGTGATCAACTCTAACAACATTAATAATCTAGAATTAAATTTATCTTCCAAAATACATTTAAACCATCCGAAAATCAAAACATACCATGCAAACAAGTCATAAAATCACATTAAGCTATTTGAGCTCTCAAATACCAAAATGGAGCACTAGAACTCATTACATATTGGGTCGTTACATTCTCCACATCTAAACGAAAGTTCGTCCTCAAACGGACATAGAAAGGTACTTGAATTGGCAAAGAGATACATATATCTACTACTTATATTGACTCAGACTCCTAAGAAACTTCCTCAATGGGCTTCCCTTTCCAAAGCACTTTCACGGAATGAATCTCCTTGGACCTCAACTTTACCAACCCTCTCTAACACCTTGGACGGATCAATGAACCTCGGTCTCAACTTGCCCTTCTTTGGAAATGACATCACACCCTTCATAGGGAAACTTTCAAAAGTACCTTCTCGCCATCCATAAAAGACCCATCTAAATTTTCTTGCCCGCATAACTTTTTTGCCTACTCTGCGCTGTCTGAAGACTATCCTAATTCAACTTTACCTTCTCCAAAGCATCATAGACTAAATCCGTACCCAACATCCTAGCCATACCAGGCTCAAACCAACTAATAGGAGAACAACACTGCCTACCATATAAAGCCTCATACGTGCCATTTAAATGTTGGACTGGTAGATGTTGTTGTAAGCAAACTCTGCCAATGGTAAGAAACGATCCCAATGATATATAAAATCAATCACACAAGCTCTCATCATATCCTCTAGAATCTGAATAATCCACTCATTTTGATCATCTGTATGTGGGTAAACATTGTGCTAAGCGCCACCTATGTACTCTACTCATGCTGAACGACCCTCCAAAAGTGAGTTCTGAACTGAGTACCCCAGTCTGAAATGATAGAAACAGTCACACCGTACGAATGAACAATCTCTCTGATGAAGATCTGTGCCAATTTCTCTGAAGTACATGTAGCCAACACAGGTATGAAATGCACAGACTTGGTTATTCTATCAACAAAAACCCAAATGGCATCAAATTTCTTCAAATTCCGTGGAAAGCCTACCACAAAGTACATAGTAATGCGCTCCCACTTCCACTATGATATAACCAACCTCTAAGTCAAACCCCCTTGTTTCTAATGTTCATACTTCACTTGCTAGAAATTCAAACACTGTAAAACGTGCCCATAGTGTCCTTCTTTATCTCCCTCAATCAGTAATGCTACTTCAAGTCATGATACATCTCCATGACACCTAGATGAATAGAATACCTCAAAACTGTGCAAATCCCTCAAACCATCAAAATTATGAACACAAATACGACCCTAAAGTCGTAATACATTGTCATCTCTAATAAACACCTTCTTGGCACCACCTCGACGCACCGTGTCTTTAAGCACCACCAAGTATGGAGCATCATGCTGCGAGCCATGATGCGCTCAAACAAACTATGCAACAACACAAGCAAGAACCATACTAGGCTTAGAAAATACCATCTCACATATCTATTAGCTAAAGCCTGAACATCCATAGCCAAAGGAATATCCTCAGCTGGAATAAACGCCAAACTCCCCATACTTTCCACCTTTCTGCTCTGGGCATCTGCTATCACATTCTCCTTACCTGGACGATACAAGATAGGGATATCATAATCCTTAAGCAACCCAATCTACCTTCGCTACCTCAAATTCAAATCCTTCTTCTTGAATAAGTTTTGAAGACTATGATAATCGGTATAAACCTCACATTACATACCATACAAGTAATTCCTCCAAATCATGAGTGTTTGCACAATAGCTGCCAACTCCAAATCATGAACTAGATAATTCTTCTCATAGGTCTTTAGCTGCCGTGATGCGTAAGCAATCATCCTGCCATCCTACATCAACAGTGCACGTAGAACAATTTGTGAAGCATAACAATACATGGTATAGGGCCCTAGGCCCTAGAACCTTGGGAAACACCAATAATGGGGTTGTACTCAAAGCAACCTTGAACTTTTGATAACTCTCCTCACACTTAATGGACCATCTAAAAGGGATGATAGTATCTTGCAAAACCCAAAAAAACTTTGAATCTCTATAGCTAAAGTAGGTCTAGCTCATTTCTGAATTGCCTCAATCTTCTTAGGATCAAATTTAATATCATCACTAAAAAAACATGACCCAAGAATGCAATGGAATCAAACTAAAACTCACATTTTAAAAACATAGCACAAAGCCTCAAATCCCTCCAAATCTGAAGTACTACTCTCAAATACTGATCATGCTCCTCCCTACTACGAGTGTAAACCAAGTTGTCATCAATGAAGGCTATCACAAAAGAGTCCAAATAAGGATTGAACACCCTGTTCATCAAATCCATGAATTTTTTTGTAGCATTAGTCAATCCAAATGACATCACCAAGAACTCATAAGATCACATTGAGTCCTAAAATTCATCATAGGATTATCCAAAGCCCTAACCTTCAACTAATGTTAACCCGATCTCAAGTCAATATTCAAGAAAACCTTATCACCCTGAGGCTGAACAAACAAATCATCAATACATGCAATGGATACTTGTTCTTGATAGTAACCTTGTTCAACTGTCTGTAATCAATGCACATCCTCATAGTATCATCCATATACTTCATAAACAATGTCGGCATCCTAAGGAGAACCACTCGGTCTAATAGATCACTTACCTAGCAAATTATGTAGTTGCTCTTTCGATTCCTTCAACTTCGTTGGATCCATGCAATATGGTGGAATAGATATGGGTTGAGTACCTGAAACTAAGTCAATACAAAAATTAATATTCCTATCTAGTAGCATGCTAGACAAATCCATGGGAAACACCTCTAGAAACTCCTCATCGCCGGCACCAAATCCACGAAAGGAACCTTTGTGCTATAATCCTGAACAAAAGAAAAAAAATCTAGACATCCCTTCTCAACCATATGTTGAGACTTTAGGAATGAAATTACCTAACCTGTAGAATGAACAAGTGACCCTCCCCACTATAATCTAGTAGTACCTGCATAGCCTAAGTGACAGTCTTGGCGTGAAAATCAAGGATATCATAATATAGGGATAACCAATCCATGTCTAGAATCACCTAAAAATCAACAATACCCAAAACCGAGATATCAACCATAGTATCATACCCATCAATGGTAACATCACAAAAAAATACATGATCCGCAATGATAGAATCTCCAACAGGTGTAGACACATAAGTAAGAATATCTAAAAGTCAGGAGGCATATCTAAGTATTACGCAAAGTAACATGACACATATGAGTAAGTAGAACCCAAATCAAACAATAATAAAGTATCTTATGACACACTGAAACAATACTTATGATGGTTGCATCAGATGCAACCACCTCAGGCCTTCCTGGGAATGCATAACAACAAGCCTAGCCTCCATCTCTCGGAAGATCTCTACCTGCCTGACCTCCATCTCTAGTTGGCTATGCAAGTGGCATAGCAATTGGTACAGGAATCATGGCATAGGTAACCTACTGAGGTGCACATATCTAAAGCCTAAGACAATCCCTCCTCATGTGCCTCAAATACCCATACTCAAAGAAATCTCTCTACTGACATGGTTGTAGGAACTGATCCCTAGACAACTAGAATAATCACTCTAAGAACCCTGCCTCGAAGATGCACTATAAGCACCACGTGCGGGAGGTGCACTAAATGATGACTGCCAAAGGCGAGTGCCCTGAAACCCATGGCTAACTGGAACACCACGAGAAGTATGAAGTATTGACAGAAGTATCCTTATAGCATAGCCTCTACCATGGTGACCCTTTCCCCCAGAGTAGGCACCACTAAAAACCCAGTAACACGAGGCTTATTGTCCTCTCTGTCCTCCCTCTCCTTCCTATAAATATGCTCCTATTTCATAGAAATCTATATAGCCTGGTGGAAGGTAGTCTCACTCTCAAGTTGTGGTACCATCCCGTACCTAAGACTGTAGCTGAGACCCTCAGTGAACCTACTTTCCCTCTGCTTCTCTATAGGGATCAGAAAAGCTGCATAGCATGAAAACTCTTTGAACCTCATTTCTTACTGAGTAACTGTCATACCATCCAACACCAAGTGCTCAAATTGGCTGCGCAACTTATCTCTCCTGGTGAGTGGAATGAACTTCTCTAAGAAGAGATCCAAAAAATGAGCCCATGTGTGAGGAAGTAAGCCTCCTGGTCTTCCCTGCTCATAAGTTTGACACCACCTCCTGGCTGGCCCTCTTAACTAAAATATAATGAAATAAACTCCATTGAACTCCACAAGTCCCAAATTGTACAGAACCTCATGACACCTATGAAAGAACTCATGAGCATCACATATAGGATCACCATTAAAAAATAAGGATATACTTCTGAAATAGATACATCCTCTTCTGCTCCTCAAAAGTCATAGTAGGTCTAAACTTAGGCTTCAGTGTAGCAATAGGCTGAACCACCCTAACTGGTGGACCAACCAGAACACTTGTAGTCTAAAACATGGTAGTGTCCTACTACGGGGTGCGAATAACTGGGGTTTGTGCTCTCCAACCAGTATGAGAAGTAAATGGGATCATAAAAATCATGTTGGCCTGTGCTAAGCCATCAAAATAACTCAAGATCTGGACCATAGCGTCCTGAAGCACTAGGATAGCAATAAAATGCTTTGGAACCTAAGCTAGACTTGGTGGAACAACATGAGCTAGAGCCTAGTTCACTATTAGAGCTACAGGGGCTCCTCAGAAACTGATATATCACGAGCACGAAGTAACTACTGGTGCTCCAGCTCTCACAAGTGCGGTCGTTCATGCTCTGGCCTAAACTCTAGACCTTCCTCGACCCTGCCTCTCCATGCTCTAGCCTATGGTACTGGCTCCTACTCAGCTTTTGTGAATAAACTCGTTCTCACCATATGTGAAAGAACATAATAGTAATGATTCAAAAGTAGGATTAAAAACAAATGCACGATAGAGAAAGGAATAAAGTGAAGTTCACAATTTTCCCCATAGACTCTCGAGATAAGAATAGACATCTCCAGACCGATCCACAAGACTTTACTAGCCATGCTCATAGCCCGTAGAACCCATGAACCTAGAGCTCTGATATGAATAATGTTATAATCTAGAATCCTACCAAAGGTCGTGAAGGCACCTAACCCCCAATGCTAGGTAAGCCAATATTCAAACATAGATCAAACTAAACATAAGAAGATATAATATAATGATTGTAGCATAAATGTCACGCCCCAAAATCGAGGGACGAGACCGGTGCCTAACCAAATGAACCCGGTCAAGCGAACCTGATTTGCCTTTCCTAAGCCACGCGTAACCCCGTGATTTCAATATACATTATTCATGTGAAATAGCCATTTATAACTTAAGCATAACTTACAACTTGAATTCATTTCTACTTTTTATCATTACCAACATATGATACCAAAGGCTTGCAAATTTCGTACAACATTACCAACGTGGACCACGATTCCGAACCGTATGCTTACTACCCAAAATACACAAGTACATTACCCACATTGTGTCTACGGAGCCTCTACGAATACAAAAGATTTACATAATACTTTCCGGTAACAAGGCCCCGGCTATACCTTACACTACACCATAAACTCAAAATAAGGCGACCTAAGCCACACGTGGCCCCGGGAGGAAGTGGGGCTCACCAGAACAACTGACGAAAAGGAGAGGAGGCACTATTAACGATGAACTGAATTACCTGCTGTAGAACCACCTACATTCATATAAGAAAATGTAGCGCCCCCAGCAAAAGGGACGTTAGTACTGTGGAATAGTACTAGTATGTATGAACAAACTTTAACCCAAGTACAATCAAACAATACATAAGTAAGAAATAGTAATAGAACCAATCAATCAATGCACGTGGAAAGAAGTAACAAAAATCAACAAGTTTCACAATCTCTCCTTTTCCCCTTTCAACATCACCATATTCAAGAGTTTCCCAGATTTTCATTTCGATAGTGAAAATGATCACATTCCATCCTTATTACCTCGGCCACGCTTATTATCTCACATATCATCAAGTTTCATGGATTTTCATTTCAATGGTGATAAAGATCACATTCCATCCCTATTACCTCGGCCTCCCTTATTACCTCGGCCACCCTTATTACCTCACATCTCATTATCCTTATTAGTTCGTGTTGCGGCGCGCAACCCGATCCCACCCGACAATCATATTTCGTAACAACAACCACAAACAATCAATCACAAGAATTCTTCCTTTCAAGGAACACAAGTTCATATCAACAATTCGCTATTTGAGCTCAAGGCACAATGATTCTCACCAAGCAGTGATTCATGTACACGGTGTTACCATAATCGTTCAACTCATTTACATCATATCACAATACCCTTTTTCATTACTTACCACGCACGGTTTTAAGCCATCATATACATTCCCATACTTGGGAACATTAACATTCTTTCATTCATTAACACATACTTTCATATCGATACCCTAGAGTTTTTATGATCTTTGAACATAATAGGATAGGCACATCAAAACACCTTTCACAATCTCATATAGCACGATAGTATAGCAATCAACTAGGACTATCAGAGAATAGAATCTTACGCCTCAACACATTTGAACAATCAATTCACATATTTTCAAACAAGGTACTCATACCGTATTCTCGGACCCAACAAGAGGATTCTACGAAGGTTAAAGTTAGCCATACATACCTGGGGTCGAAATCCCTTTTTAACTTTTACTCCCAAATCACTGAACCGACTAGTACCGTCAATCTAGTTCACAATTAAACATATTCAACTCAAAATTGGAAATCATGCATACAATTTGAACTCTTTTAAACTTTATCAAATGCTATGTGACCCCATTAGATTACCACCCCTTCTTTGTGAATCTTACCCCAGCCCTCTCCCCTTACTAGATTATGGACATTAATGAGCATGCATGTAAGGTATCAACTTATATTTTCAAGAATCAATTCATGAGAGTCTCCTTTTGTTTAAAACCTAAAAAGTAATGGAAAGGGGTTGGGGATTCTTACCTATTAGAATGAAGAGGAAGATGATTACTCAAAATTTATAGGCCTAAGTGGCCTTGAAAATCCAATTGATAAAGATGAAGCTTTCTCTAACCCTCTCTCCCCTCTCTCTAGTTTTGTTCAAAAAATGGTTAAAAAGGTAGGGGAGGGGTGTTTTAATGAACTGGGATCGGGTTTTAAAATTAGAAAAATAGGAGCCCGACACAAGAATGCGGTCAGGAATGCGACCGCATTCCTGACATGTGGTCCGCAGAATCGACCATAGACTGGCCCTCAAGATGGGCCAAAATTCAAAACACACTGTGCATTATGCTGTCCGCATACACGATGTGATCGCATAGTGCGTCGCATAACCTCCCTTACCAAAATCAATGGGCAAGAATGCGACAACTATGCGGTCCGCAGAACTAACATGCGATCGCATTTTGGATCACATAGTTGTCCTCAAATTGGGCAGTGATTCTTCCCATATATGCGACCATTATGTGGTCCGCATACACGTTATGTGATCGTATAGTGCGTCGCATAACGCCCAAAGTTTTGGAAAATTCATATTTCAAATTCCGGAGTACTTTTACTCAAATTAGGTCCGTTTTAAAAATTTCCACAGTAAAAACAACTTGGGGACTCATTCAGGCATCATTTTAAACAAGGAAATTTTACGGGTCTTTACATCCTCCCCCTTTAAAATCATTCGTCCTCGAATGAGGAATTTTGAAATCAATTATTTTTGAAAGCATGATATGCAAACTTCCGAATTTTCATTAACTCCAATATTTTTAGAAAAATTTCGCTAGAGTTTCCTTTGTAATTAGGCCTATCTACCTATCACAGAGCCCCCGAAACACATTTTCAAGAATCCTTACACAGTTTTAATCACCCAATAACTCACACACAACGTTGTTACCTCAACAATTTGCAAATATCCAATCATTTTGTCAACTACATATAACCCATTCTTCTTATACCACAAATTTGCACATGATTCACATTTCTGCACATAACTTGGTCATTTTAATGAGTCCCATACAACCCAATCGCCTCAATATACCATATTCATTTCAATTAATCATTACCAACCTACATTACTATTAATCACTTGCCTAACACATACGTTCCACAAAACTTTCATTTACTTCAAGGGTTGCACACTGCCCAAATAGTAACAGCGGGTTCAGTTTTAGCACACATTGGGAAATTACAACAATAAGGTAATCAGGGAAGATAGGGTGCTTTTTCACAAAGCTAAACATAAAACATAACTTGCTTAGAGATGATAGTTCGGACGAACAGTACTAGGCTTATACAAACAAATGGGGATATTTCTCTTTCATCTCATTTTTTGCTTCCCACGTGGCTTCCTCAACGTGCTGACTTGCCACAATACTTTAACTGAAGCAATTTCTTTGTTCCTCAATCTACGGACTTGTCTATCAATAATAGCAATCGGAACCTCTTCATACGATAGTTCTTCATTAACCTCAAATGTCTGAACTGGCACGATGACTGATGGATCTCCAACCACCTTCTTCAACATAGACATGTGGAACACCGGGTGCACTAGTGATAATTTAGGGGGTAATTCCAACCTATAAGCCACTTGTCCTATCCTTTGAGCAATCCGATATGGCCCGACATACCTTGGGATATTTTTCCCTTTCTTCGCAAACCGCATCACTCCCTTCATGGGAGATACCTTCAAGAATACCCAGTCATCTACTTGGAATTCCAATTCGCTTAGACGAACGTCCGTATAGGATTTTTGACAGCTCTGAGCAATTTTCATTCTCTCTCAAATGACTCTGACTTTTTCCAACGCCTAGTGCACAAGATCTGGCCCCAACAATTCTGCTTCACCAACCTCGAACCACCCAATCGTATATCTACACCTTCTTCCGTACAATGCCTCGAATGGGGCCATCTGAATACTAGTGTGAAAGCTGTTATTGTAAGAAAATTCGATAAGCGGTAAATGATCATCCCAAATACCTTTGAAGTCCAACACACAAGCCCATAATATATCTTCAAGCATCTGAATAGTTCGCTCTACCTGACCATCAGTCTGCGGATGAAAAGTCGTGCTGAGATTTACCTGAGTACCCAAACCTTGCTGAAATTTCCTCCAAAAATTAGCCGTGAACTGGGATCCTCGATCTGAGATAATATAAACTGGAGTACCATGAAGCCTGACTATTTCCTTGATATACAATTGAGCATATTGTTCTGCAGTATCGGTGGACTTGACTGGCAAGAAGTGAGTTGATTTCGTGAGTCTATCCACTATCACCCAAATCGAGTCGAACTTGCGCTGAGTGCGAGGTAACCCTACCACTAAATCCATGTTGATTATTTCCCATTTCCATATTGGAATTTCCATAAGCTGAGTTAAACCACCGGGCCTTTTATGCTCGGCCTTCACCTGCTAACAATTCGGACATTTAGATACAAAGTCTGCCATACCTCTCTTATACCGCTCCACCAATAAACTTCCTGGAGATCTTGATACATTTTCGTGAAACCTGGGTGCACGAAATACCTGGAATTGTGAGCTTTCGCCATCACCCTCTCCCGAAGATTATCCACATCAGGAACACATAGCCTTCCCTGGCACCGCAAAACACCATCATCACTACGGAGTGAAAATGCCAAAATCTTGCTATTCAAAATTGCCTCCTTCAACTGTGCCAATGCTGGATCCATATACTGCCTTTCCTTGACTTCCGCTACAAGTGATGATTCTGCCCTATTATGCACCATAATATTTCCCTCGTCTGAGGTCGAGAGACAGACCCACAGACTAGCCAATTGATAAATCTCCCGGGCCATAGGCCTATGATCCACTTCAAATGAGCCTAACTACCCATGGACTTCCGACTGAGAGCGTCGGCCACCACATTCGCCTTCCCTGGATGGTACAAAATGTTCATATCATAATCCTTAAGCAATTCTAACCATCGTCGCTGCCTTAAATTCAACTCCTTCTGCTTGAACAAATATTGGAGACTCTTGTGGTCTGAGAACATGTCCACATGGACCCCATACAAATAATGCCGACAGATTTTTAATGCAAACACAACTGCCGCGAGTTCCAAATCATGCGTCGGATAATTCTTCTCGTGATTCTTGAGTTGCCTAGAAGCATAGGCTATAACCTTCCCGTGTTGCATTAACACACATCCCAAACCAACCCTTGAATCATCGCAATAAACCACAATCCCTCCGTGCCTTCTGGAAAAGTTAACACCGGTGCCGAAGTCAATCTTGATTTCAATTCCTGAAAGCTCCTCTCACAAGTGTCGGACCATCGGAACTTAGTTGCTTTCTGCGTCAATTTAGTCAATGGGGAGGCGAGGGTAGAGAACCCCTCCACAAACCTCCGATAATACCCAGCTAGACCCAAGAAACTGCGAATCTCTGTCGGGGTTGTTGGTCTAGGACAATCCTTCACCGATGTGATCTTTTGGGGATCAACCTTAATCCCTTCTCTGGAAACAACATGACCCAAAAATGTGACTGACTCCAACCAAAATTCACATTTTGAAAACTTGGCATACAATTGGTGCTGATGAAGAGTCTGCAGAACAACCCTGGGGTGATCAGCATGATCCTCTCGACTCCGCGAGTAGACAAGGATGCCATCAATAAAAACAATCACGAAGGAGTCAAGAAATGGTTTGAAAACCTGATTCATAAGATCCATGAAAGTCGCTGGAGCATTGGTCAGTCCAAAGGACATTACCAAAAATTCAAAATGGCCATAACGAGTTCTGAAGGAGGTCTTAGGAATATCATGCTCTCTGATATTTAACTGGTGATACCCCGACCGTAAATCAATTTTGGAGAAAAACCTCGCACCCTGCAATTGGTCGGACAAATCATCTATCTGAGGCAATGGATACTTGTTTTTTATGGTGACTTTGTTGAGCTTCCGATAATCAATACACATCCGAAGCTACCCATCCTTCTTCTTGACGAAAAGAACCAGAGCGCCCCACGGCGACACACTTGGCCGAATGAACCCCTTCTCTAATAAGTCTTTCAACTGCTCCTTTAACTCCCTCAACTCTGCTGGCGACATTCTGTATGGTGGAATAGATATTGGCTGCGTATCTGGCAATACATCAATCTCGAAATCGATCTCTCTATCTAGCAGAATACCTGGAAGCTCGTCCGAAAATACTTCAAGAAACTCATTCATGACTGGGACGGACTCGGGGGCAGACACTTCTGAAGTGGTGTCCGCAACCGGGACCCAAATGATAAACACACCCCTTTTTAATCATCTTCGAGGCCTTAAGGTAGGAAATGAACCTACCTTTTGGCACCACACCATTCCCTTTCCACTCAATAACTAACTCATTAGGAAACTCTAGTATTATAATTCTGGTTCGGCAATCGAGTTTAGCGAAACACGAGTAAAGCCAATCCATTCCCATGATAACATCAAAATCTACCATCCCAAGTTCGATAAGATCAACCGTGGTATCCCGACCACACACCGTGACAACACAATTCCTATAGACTCGTGCGGCTGCAATGGAATCACCAACATGAGTCGACAAAGAGAACGGCTCATGAAGCTGTTCGGGTTCTATCCCAAAACTTGAAGCAATAAATGAGGTAACATATGACAAAGAGGACCCCGAATCAATAAGGGCTTAAACATCAAGTGCTTGAACAGTCAGAATACATGTAATAACATCTGGAGAAGCCTCCGCACTCTGGCGACCACTCAAAGCATAGAAGCGACTGGGTCCACCCTACCACGAGCTCCACCTCTAACTGTACCACGCCCTGCTAGAGTTGGAGGACGCACTGAAGATGCGATGACTAAATAACCGGAGGGCTGAGAAAAACCACTACCCATGCTCTGACTGGGCGCACGGCAATCCCGCCGAATATGACCTCTCACCCACACCCGTAGCATACTGGGATATCCAGGTAACAAGGCTCGGTATGGAACCTCCCAAACTTAGGGCATGGAGCCATCCTCTGCCGCTGGAACCTCCCTCCTGGACGACCGGACTTATGGGGTCTCCTATTGTCTGATCCTGGCCCCCAGCGACTGCTCTGTTGATAACGGTGCAGTGATGGCGGTGCACTGGATGAGGACTGAGCATAAGACTGGGATCGCCCTGATGGTCCTCTCCCCTAAACTGGTCTCCCTCATCCAACTGAACTCCCCGAGTGGGCCGCTGATCGGGCGCTGCTAATACTCTCCCTCTCCGACCTTATCTTCAATTTTCTAGCCTCCGTGGCCTGGGTGAATCCCACTATCTTACCATAATTCATGTCTGAGTGCAAGGCAGCTGTAGCAGCTTCATTCACAACCAAGGGACTGAGGTCTTGAACAAACCGTCGAACTCTGGCATCCATAGTCTATACCAAATGAGAAGCGTACTTGGACAACCTCACGAACTTCATGTGGTACTCCCACACACTCATATTACCCTGCTTGAGAACCTCAAACTCCGTAGCACGGGCTGCCATAGCCTCGGCAGGCACGAAGTGATCCATGAAAGCATCAACGAACTCATTCCATCTCGCTGGAGGACTTCCCTCCCCACAAGAATTCTCCCACATCTTGAACCATGAATACGATGCTCCCCTCAGCCTGTAAGATGCTAACTCGACCCCCTCGGTCTCTTTAGCCTTCATAACCCGAAGCGTCTTGCATATCTCATCTAGAAAATCTTGCGGATCGGCCTCTGTATCAATGCCTGAGAACTCTGGAGGGGCCAACTGCAGGAACTGGTTGACTCTGGAACCGGCGGAATCTCCTTGTTTGCTAGAGGGCGTAAGGGCAGCATGAGATCTTTGGGCCTGAGCGGCCACTAACTGAGTCAACATATGAACAACTCCCCTGAGGTCCCCATCAGAAGTACCGGGACCTGGATCTGGAACCGAAGAAGGATCAGGAATACCAGCGGAAGGGGTTGCAGCACACTCCGCCGCAGCAGGAATAGGAACACTCTGGTCTGGAACAAAAATGCCAGGTGGATTCAAGGTCGGGGATTCGCTCTCATCTGCACCATCTGATAAAGAATTCACAGCCATGCTTGGGGTGGCATTGGCCTCTAGGCCGAGTCGAGCTCTCTTCCTTGGTGCCATTACTTTAAATTTCGGAACAATGCACGAGTTAGACAAGAATATTTTTACTTTCCACTTCACCGAACGATATAGAATAACAATGAAAAGGGTGTTTCCTAAATGTCCATGTAGCCCCCTAATCATAGATGTGGTCGACAACACACCGATAAGAAGGGCTCTACTAGACAAGGCTCCGAGACATCCTAGGATACTTTTAAAACCTTAGGCTCTAATACCAAGTTTGTCACGCCCCAAAATCAACGGACAAGACCGGCACCTAACCAAATGAACCCGGTCAAGCGAAACTGATTTGCCTTTCCTAACCCACGCGTTACCCCGTAATTTTAATATACATTATTCATGTGAAATAGCCATTTTTAACTTAAGCATAACTTACAAATTGAATTCATTTCTACTTTTTATCATAACCAACATATGTTACCAAAGGCTTACAAATTTCATACAATATTACCAACGTGGATCACGATTCCGAACCGTACGCTTACTACCTAAAATACACAAGTACATTACCCACATTGTATCTACGGAGCCTCTACGAATACAAAAGATTTATACAATACTTGTCGGAAACAAGGCCCCGGCTATACCTCACACTACACCATAAATTCAAAATAAGACGACCTGAGCCACACGTGGTCCCGAGAGGAAGTGAGGCTCACTAGAACAGCTGACGGAAAGGAGAGGAGGCACTACTGACGGTGAGCTGAATTACCTGCTGTAGAACCACCTACATTTATATAAGAAAATGTAGCGCCCCCGGCAAAGGGACGTTAGTACTGTGGAATAGTACTAGTATGTATGAACAAACTTTATCCCAAGTACAATCAAACAATACACAAGTAAGAAACAGTAATAGAACCAATCAATCAATGCACGTGGAAAGAAGTAACCAAAATCAACAAGTTTCACAATCTCTCCTTTTCCCCTTTCAACATCACCATATTCAAGAGTTTCCCAGATTTTCATTTCGATAGTGATAACGATCACATTCCATCCTTATTACCTCGGACATCCTTATTATCTCACATCTCATCAAGTTTCATAGATTTTCATTTCAATGGTGATAAAGATAACATTCCACCCTTATTACCTCGGCCACCCTTATTACCTCACATCTCATTATCCTTATTAGTTCGTGTTGCGGCGTGCAACCCGATCTCACCCGACAATCATATTTCGAAACAACAACCACAAATAACCAATCACAAGAATTCTTCCTTTCAAGGAACACAAGTTCATATCAACAATTCGCTATTTGAGCTCAAGGCACAATGACTCTCACCAAGCAGTGATTCATGTACACGGTGTTACCATAATCGTTCAACTCATTTACATCATATCACAATACCCTTTTTCATTACTTACCACGCACGGTTTTTAGCCATCATATACATTCCCACACTTGGGCACATTAACATTCTTTCATTCATTAACACATACTTTCATATCGATACCCTCGATCTTTTACGATTTTTGCACATAATAGGATAGGCACATCAAAACACCTTGTATAGCAATCAACTAGGACGATCGGAGAATAGAATCTTACGTCTCAATACATTTGAACAATCAATTCATATATTTTCAAACAAGGTACTCATACCGTATACTCGAACCCAACAAGAGGATTCTACAAAGGTTAAAGTTAGCCATACATACCTTGCGTCGGAATCCCTTTTTAACTTTTACTCACAAATCACCGAACCGACTAGTACCTTCAATCTAGTTTACAATTAAACATATTCAACTCAGAATTGGAAATCATGCACACAATTTGAACTCTTTTAAGCATTTCATCGAATGCTATGTGACCCCATTAGATTAGCACCCCTTCTTTGTGAATCTTACCCCAACCCTCTCCTCTTACTAGATTATGGACATTAATGAGCATGCATGCAAGGTATCAACTTATATTTTCAAGAATCAATTCATGAGAGTCCCCTTTTGTTTAAAACCTGAAAATTAATGGAAAGAGGTTGGGGATTCTTACCTGTTAGAAGGAAGAGGAAGATGATTACTCGAAATTTTCAGGCCTAAGTGACCTTGAAAATCCAATTGATAAAGATGAAGCTTTCTTTCTCAAGAACCTCTCTCCCCTCTCTCTAATTTTGTTCAGAAAATGGTTAAAAATGAAGGGGAGGGGTGTTTTAATGAACTGGGCTCGAGTTTTAAAATTAAAAAAATAGGATCCCGACACAAGAATGCGGCCAGGAATGCGGCCCTCAAGATGGGTCAAAATTCAAAATACACTGTGTAGGTATGCAAACATTATGCGGTCCGCATACACGTTATGCGATTGCATAGTGCATCGGATAACCTCCCTTACCAAAATCAATGAGCAAGAATGCGACAACTATGCGGTCCGCAGAACCAACATGCGATCGCATTTTGGACCACATAGTTGTCCTCAAATTGGGCAGTGATTCTGCCCATGTATGCGACTATTATGCCGTCCACATACACGTTATGCGATCGCATAGTACGTCGCATAACGCCCAAATTTTTGGAAAATTCATCTTTCAAATTCCGGGGTACTTTTACTCAAATTAGGTCCTATTAAAAATTTTCACAGTAAAAACAACTTGGGGACTCATTCGGGCATCATTTTAAACAAGGAAATTTTACGGGTCTTTACAATAAATATGCAAGATGAATCCTTCAATAACATCCGACATAAATATACTACGACAATACTATCCACAAAACCTGATAGTATGGAGTCATGAATTTTTAAAATAAGACACAATAGAATCTCTTGATAATACAAATATTGACTGATATATAAATATCAATATGAAAGAAAGAAGGGGACTTCAAGGGTCTACGGACAACCATGCTCCACTAACTCAATTCTTCTATATCAGCTACTCGACACCCTCCTAACGTCTACTCAAACAAATTCCAGAATCAGCACAAAATATGCAGAAGTGTAGTATGAGTACGAAATAATGTGTACTCAGTATCAAAACTAACCTCCGTGAAGTAGTGAAGAGGTTCAATTCATGTGATACCTAGTAACAAATAAAATTTTACAATTCATATCTATACACATCAAGGTTATGAAAAGAGATGTGATACAGTAAAAGAATACATCATGAGCTATCAACTCAACATGGATTGTTCTACCACGTCTATCAAGTCCAAAAATTTTTAACAGATGCATCAAGTAGCATATTAGAAAGTAAACATAGAAAGCATATAATATGCATGATATTACATAAATGATTCACTTGAATGGTCAAAGTTTCCACCCTTATGCTCAAAACTCACCACGTCATATTTCATATCAGAATCAACAAGAAATCTATCAATTTCTCGTAACATTTTGGTACACCATCAAGATATAAACATGAGAATTTACACCCTAGGGGCATGGGTTCATATCCATATCATGCACGATAAATACATTCATGCCATAACAATAACAAAATCACCCTAACCGCATGGCAGAAACCTCATGCCATATCCAAATCAATCTATTCAACATGTCTAAATGTGTCGTAATCATAGAAATCCTAAATTATATTTCATCTCCAAGGATTCACATGCTCAAACATAATCAATAATATTCACAAGGACATAATAAAGGTGTGGATGTGTTCTCAAGATAAAAAGCATCAGTACGGCTAAATCAAGTATATCAATAATTTCACTAACAACCCGTCTTGGCCAATTAATATAAAGTAATCCTAGACATGGTTACTAGCAGTAGAGAATAAGCTCAGTTAGTCATACAATCGGTTAAAACATAACTCATGAAATGCACACAACAAAACAAGGAATAATAAAATCCTAAGGTCTTACCTAGGCATGAATAACCAATAGGACCCACATAGATGATATCCACCTCGCATATACATTGCTCACCATACATTTTAATTGAACAAACAAGGTCATATCCAAAGGTCTTTTCCCTCAAACTAAGATTAGGAAAGATACTTATCTCTTTTCGGAATAAGTTAAACAATCCAATACATATTTTTCTTTAAAACATGCCTCTAAAAAACTCGAATCTAGTCAAATTATACTTTAATAAGTCAAGATAAGCCGTAGGAATCATCCTCATTTCAAAAAGGTTGATCTTTACCCAATTTAGAGAAGTCAACGAAAAGTCAACCTAGGCCACATGGTCGAAATTCGAAATCAAAACAAAATCTCACCAATTGTTGTGATGGCACCTAAACCGCAAGACTAGGTAAGCGAAAATGTAACATAGATCACAAGAAATGTAACAATATATAATATAACTAAAATAGCATAAATAGCGGAATAAGTTTTCCAACAACAGTATACTACAACATCTAATTCCCAAAACTTGGGAGTACGGAGTCATGAGATCTAAATTAAGATATAATGGATTCTCTCAATAATAAAATACTATCTAAATGTAAATAGTAATATAAAAATTAAGAAAAGGGACTCCAAGGGTTAGCGAGACATCACAATGCACTACCTCGAGCCTCCTTAGCCATCAACTTAGCACCCTCCTAAAGCCGCTACTACCAATGCATAGGTCTACAAAAAAAAATGTAAAAGTGTAGAATGAGTATGGGATAATGTGTACTCAATAAGTATCAAGACTTACCTTGGTGAAATAGTGACGAAGTTCAAGTCATATGATACATACTAATCAAATAAACCTTTACCGTTCATAATTATTTACAATAAGACTATGATAAGAATACACCATTTTCATTTCGAAAGATCACATAAAGAGATATCAACTCAACATAGATAATTCTATCTCGACCAACAAGTTAAAAGCAGATCACGGAGGGATCAAGTAGCATGTCGGAATTCAACTAGAAAGCATAAATAAAGCATGATAGGCATAAGGGATTCACTTGAATGGTAAAAACTTTCACCTTTCTTCTCAAACTCACCAACTCGGATGCTATATCATATTCAATCAAACAACTGTCAATTTATCAACCTATGTGTGCTTCATAAAGAGAGAAACATGAGAGGGTGAGTCTAGAGGGATCGATCCATATCCACATACTGCATGCAATGACCTCGTGCCATAATAGTGACAATTCCCATCTCAATTGAATGGCAGAAACCTCGTGCCACAATAATAGCATTATCCCAATATCCACACGGCAGAAACTTGGTGCCATATCCAAATCAATCAGCTCAACATGTCCAAACATGCCATAATCATTGCAATACAAATTAACATATCATCTTCAAAAGTGAATATGCTCACAAATAGTCAATAAGGTGTATACAGACATAATAATAGAATTGCGGAAGCGTGCTCAAGATATGAAGTGTGACTACAACTAAATCACGTATAACAACAATTTCACGAATAGTCCATCCTGAATAATTAAGAGGTAATAATCAAAAGCATGGTTACTAGCATGAAAGGATAAGCTCGGGTAGTCATACAATGGATTAAAAAATAAATCATAGAAGGCGCACAACCAAACAAGGCATAATAAAATGCTAAAGCCTAATTTGGTCAAGAATCATACATAGCACCTATATATTTGGTGGTCACCTTGCATTGTCATACCCCGCACCTGGGGAGGCATGGCCGGCGCCGGTGCTATACTCGGCACGAGCTATGTAACTTTGAATTATGTAGGGGTATCCCTCAACTTAGGCCGATGAGGCCTACCAGCAAGCTGATAACACTAATCAAGACCGATAGGGCCATACTCTGAATCATCTGAAAATTACATCTCTCTCATCTAAGGGGTAAACATACCCAAAAGCTCATATATATAATTGTGCATGCCGACAAGGCCACAATGGAAGTCTACAACCAGAAATACCAAATTGAACATGTACACAGGGTTGGTAAGGCTGCAATGCTGATATATAAAATAATGTTATCGTCAAAATACGAAAGATCCAACTATCGTACAACGAACGACAAGCTTATTTAATATTAAACCGGGCAGCATCTCCCCTATTTTCCTTGCTTTCCCCAAGTCCATAAAAATAACAGTAACACATACAACCTTCAACTATATGCTTTCAGCACCACAACACACACAACATCCCAAAATAACATCTCAATCTACACAACAAGTGCGCAAATTTCACCAACGAAAACTACTATTTAACACGATGAGCGACAAGCAACCCCTTAACCCCAAAGTATTAATTCATTAACTTGGAAGCATGTTCAACATGGTATTAAGTAAAATTAGAGGACTTGTAACCTTCTATTCATCTCCTAATTCACCCTCAAACACCCCCAACAATCCAATAAGAACAACATGAACAACTTCTAGGTATTGTGTGGTCGCTTCTTCTCCTAATTAAAACATCATTAACATACTCAACATATTAACAAGCACAACAACAATAAAAATATTATAACCAAGCTATTCCCCACTATTTCCATCCATATGAAGTAATAGTCCAATAAGAGACAACAACTTTTTATACCACTTCAAGTGCTATCTTGTTATTCTTCATCCAAATAACTTAACCAACACATATATAAGCTCAAGAAAAATAAATAGGGTGTTATACTTACCTTAAATAATCATAACAAACTCGAACCAAAGCTTCCCTAAGATTATAATCACCCTTGCATGTCAACACCATAAAAACTCTTTTATTCACTTAGGCTAAATTTTGAGTTCAGGTCTAGGCAAAACCACCTTGGACTCGACTTGGAACCTTGGAGAACTATTAGAGAGGTGTTGACAAATTTTGGGAACTGTCCTTGGTAGAAAATGACCAAAAATGATCCGTCCAACCACTTTAAAATGTTCAAGGGTCGTCCACCGCCTTAGTGGGTCCCATAGGGGCTGCCTGCGTGGTCTTGCAAAAATGCGATTATCCCTCTATTTTGATGTCGTATTGATGAATGGTTTAATGATTTGTAATCTAGACTCGTAGACCTTCAATTTGATATATGCATAACCCCTTAATTCTAATGATATTGGGAGAAGAGTTTTTCTACATTTGACCTAATTTTCAGTACATTTATGAATGTAACTTGTAATGACCTTTGCCAACTTTTGTTCCAAAACTCTCTTGACTTCAAAATTGTAAGGCCCCGTAAACTTTTTCTAAGGAATTTAAGGTTTTATGGCGTCGTGGTAGACTAATATGTACGAAGGTATGGACTTTTTGGGTTGAAGAATGCACTAAAGAGTTGGTGGAAATTTTTACAGAAGAAGGCAATTATGTGGTCATGTAATGTATCTTTCTTATAACACCATAATGGTTCAATGGTCCAGAAGGGTCATCATGAGATAACCTAAATAAAATATAAGGATATACTAGACATAGGGCGACCCAACATAATATAGAAACTTATACATGTGACATACGGGCCTATAAGGCCGACATGATCATTTGTACACTCAAAACATAGGCCGACAAGGCCATACAAGTATTCATACACATGATATCAGTTTATAAGACTCTAAGAGTACATAAATATCATAAAGGTCGGGACAGGGCCCTGCCCTACCAATAAATACATCTCTAAATCATATTGACCAAATAGGCAACTCCGGAGCAAGTGGAGTGCACCAACATCTTCCGCTGAGCTGATAACCTACTAGGAGGATTGTCAACCTATCTATCTATACCTTTGGGAATGAAATGCAGCGTCCCCAAGAAAAAGGGACATTAGTAAAAATAAAGTACCGAGTATGTAAGGCATGAAAAGCAGTATATAAAAGACACGAAAGAAACATGGAGTAAAAAATTTAACTAGTTAGTCTAAATAGCTCTGTGAATCATGAAATATTTATAATGTCATCCATATGCATATAAATTTCATGTCATGCATAGGTAACATCATCAAGCCTTTGAGGGCATCTCATCATATCATCTCGGCCTCTATGGGCAAAATCATCAATGTATACCAGTTGATCAGATGGTGGTGCGTATATAACACCATAAACTTTTCCCATACCCCATATACATATAATATAAGTGTATATAATTTCATATGGTTATGGGTCAATGTACATGTATAAATGAACACTATGCATAAGAAGTAAGTCAATAAGATCTCTTGGGATTCCATAAGATCTATACCTTCGGTTAATATCATGAATTAAACTTTATGAACTTACATATTTTTAGAGACCTATAAAAGACGGTATAATAATAGGATACATGGGGAATCAAGAGCATAGGCACCCCCTGTACTTCTAAGAATAGAGTCATTTCTGAAAGTTTCGTGTTTGCTCGTTCCGTTTGTATCATATGGATCATGCCAGAAGAAAAGAAGGGATAGTATTAACATACCTTAACTCCGTTGAGTCCTTAATACCTTCCAAGAAATTTTTCAAAAAACTCAACTCAATCTAACATAGAATAAGGAGTTTCAAAATCAGTGCTGAGTAAAGGATCTGCAAGTTAAACTAGTAGCTCGTTTATGTAAATTTGAGCAACATCTCCCCTGTAACAGGGCCTCCTCCAATACCATATAGCAACAAAAACAACCAACATGAACCCATACAAACTTCACCTATATACTTCCAGCACCACAACATAAATCAAGCTACACAACAAGTGCATGAACATCACCAATGAAATTACTATTTAACACGACAAACGGCAAGCTCGGATTGGATTTTGAACCCTTTAACCCAGTAAGTCATTAATTAATTAACTTTAAAACATAGAAAACATGATATTAAGTAAAATTGGAGGATGTCTAACCTCCTATTCATCTCCTAGTTCACCCTCAAACAGCACAACAATCTGACAAAAACAAGTAAAACTTTCCATTGTTATGTTGTCCTTTCTCTTCATACTCACAGTACCAAAAACAAGTTAGACATGTAAAAAATATTTTATAATAACAAAATCATAATAGATTAATTTTCAAGGGTCTCCAACCATTTATAATTTATGGAAAAAACCTTTCCAAAACAGTCCATCAAAAACAATAACATCTCAAACTATTTCAAGTCTCTTCTTGTAGTATTTTTTTCAAATAATGCAACCAACGCACAAACAAATTCAAGCACATGTAGTAGGACATTATACTCACTTAAAAATTAGAAAATTAGAAACAATACGAAATTTCAGCCAAGCACAGTCCACAACTATCCTCAATGACACCACAACACTATAGATGTTGTATTCTCTTCTTGAATCAACTTTTGGTGTTCAAGTCGGTGTGTAAACACTTATAGTTCTCCTTGAAAATATAATATATATGAAGAAGGGACTGATTATTACCTTATTAAAAAAAATATCAACACGAAATCTGAGGTTACTTACCTTTGAAGAACCCTCCAAAACAACCACAAGATGAAGAACTACGATCTAGCAAGCACCACCAGATTTCTAGCATTGGATTCATGTTTTTATCTTAAGTTTTCACCCTAGAATCATGGAGGAACCCTTGTATAGAATTTAGGAGGGTTTGGGAACTCTTTTGGAAGAGAAAAATGAGTTAAAACAACTTAGAATTGACTTAAATACAAGCTGTAGTTTTAAACCGACTTTGTGGGTCCCATGGGAGCTGCTTGTGCAGGCTCACGAAGACGTGAATATCTATCTACTTTGATGTCGTATAGACAAACGGTTAAATGATTTAGATACTAGACTCATAGATCTTCAATTTTGTAGGTACATCACCTCGTAATTACAAGTATATTTGGAGAAAATATCAGCTACATTTGACCTAATTTTTAGCACATTTATGAACGTAACTTGTGATGACCTTTGCCAACTTTTGTTCCACAACTCACTTGACTTCAAGACATAATAGATGACTATCATAAAACTAAAAACACCTCATAACATAACCTTCTTATAATGTTAAGAACCCTAGTCTCACCCCGAAAGTACATGTTATAATATTCCAACTTGTAGACTTTAGACGAAACTTATTTTCTTCAATTTGTTTAGCTTCTAAGCTTTCCAACCCTCTTGGTACTTGGTATTCATGATCTTAAATATTTGTAACCTCCACAGTAACATTATTAACTTACTTTACAAACTTTTCAAAGATGATTTAATTTCTTAGCTTACATCAATTGACTTACGACGTACTCTTACATACGAAAACATGGGGTGTAACGATCGTTGTTGCGGTCCATTATACGATCGCATACCTGTTTCACAGTCTGCACGTCCGTCACAGATTTTTCATGAAGAGTTTCAAAGGGTGATTATGCGGTCGATTCCATTTCACGATCACATAACTGGTCCGCGGACCGTAGACTTGTCGCACACTTGTCTAGGCCAGCCCCGCTTTTGGGATCATTTTTGCAGTCCGTTTTGTGGGCCGCATATTTGTTCTTAGGTCCACTCTGCGACTGCAGAGTTGAGTCCGGATGGTCCACTTTACTATTTTTATAACCCGACCACATTTCTTATAAAAATACTTTGGGGTTTTGGGGGTTAAATGCCTATATTGAGAGAGAGGAGTGCTCTTGAGAGAGAGGAGGGATCCACAAGTTCTTTGATCATCAATCCTTACTCCAACCTTGAAGATTCAACGGAATCACTCACTATACCATCATCTACCCGGGTAAGTCCTTCTCCTAAGCTTTCATGCAAGATGTTATGGGTTTAAGTATGTGGTGGGGGTTGGATATAGGCCATGCATGTGCCATTAGGTGGTAGTATGTGGGGTTGTTGAACTTATTCGGGTAGTTTCTTGTTGAAATTGGTTGAAGGGGCAAGGGATTGCCAATTGTAGAGCTTCGTAGTCAATTTTGCTTAGTAGGTGTTTGACAAAATTCCCAAGAGAGTTATATCATGAGAGTCATTCTAATTATTATATGATTTTCACGATCTTCCTATAGTTTGATATTTCTAGAAGTATTGGGACGTTGTAGTAACCTAAGGAAAGCTCAAGAAAGGTATGTTGGCTAAACTTCATCCGTAGAATCGGATTCCATGATCTCATTGTGAACTCCAAGTATGGTTGCTCGAAGTACCAATTCTTATCATGTTAGATTGTCTTGAACACATGATTTATCATATGCCGATATGCTCAAGTCTTGTTTCAATTTCTATCCCTAATCAATCATATAGAGATTCTTCAAATGAGGTTGATTTAGCGAATATCTATGATTCCAATTTATGTTTCAAATAAAATGGGTATAGTTTCCTTCTAAATGTTTCCAATGTGTTGTCAGCTCTTACATTCCCATGGATAGAAGCTATGGTGTTCCTAAATGTCCTAAGCGTTCTTAATGTTCTATGGTCACCCATGGAAAGTAAAAGGATATGATAATATGAACATGAAACATGGCCGCTTGTCAAAATGAGGATTATGAGGTGTTGTATGTTCCAATAGTTTCAATCATAGTATGTATGCTTCAAAAACAATAAATGCAAATGACTTTGATGTTAAGTCCCAAAAATCATGAACTTAGCTAATGACCTTAAGATGACAAATGTGTATATAACGAGATGAAAGAGAGATGTCATATGCTAAATGATGATGAACCTTATAAAAAAGGAATTGGGTCCATGCGCCATTGAAATCTACTCATTGATTCACCATACATATGTTAATGTAATGCCATGTTTATTTATGATGAGCATAAACATGAAGTATTCCAATGATTCGGGGACTTACCACCTTAAAAGTAAGGTTAGTCATGCAGCTTTAAGTTTATATATGGTCATGTGCATATGATGTGTAGATGATCTTATGGATGGTCTATGAAATGCATAGATGTATTATATAGATGATCCTATGGACGGTCTATGAGACGCATAGATGTATTGTGTAGATGATCCTATGGACAGTCTATGAGATGCATAGGTATCGTATAGATTATCCTATGGACCGTTTATGAAACGCATATGTGTATTGTATAGATTTTCCTATGGATGGTATATGAAATGCATAGGTGTATATTATAGATGATCCTATGGACGGTCTATGAAACACATAGGTGTATATTATATATGATCCTATGGACGGTCTATGAAACTCATAGGTGTATATTATAGATGAACATTGCGGATGGTCTGGTGAGATGCACAGTCAGCACGAACCGTAGGTGACATTTTTATTGTCTTAGCTGGTACATAGTGTACATTTATATTATATTGGTTGTATCATATATCATGGATCATGTGGCTCACTTTCCTGTGTCATATAAATTGTTTTGTAGCTTTTTGATGTGTCTCCTTTACCTTTCTTTGAGCTATCTTACCTTTTGTACATGGTTTTGTCTGATCTATATACTAGTACTATTCCACATGTACTAACTCCCCTTTTTGTCGGGTGCGCTGTATCTTTAATAGATACAGGTGGTTCCATAATAGGTGGCATCGATTGGTGATAGCAGTACACCCTCTTCTCAGCGGACTTGGTGAACCCCACTTCATATCGGGGTCTTCTGCCTTTTGCCTCATGTACACAGTGTTTTGAGGTATAGCTGAGGCCTTGTCACCGACATTATCATATCACTCCTTATATTAACTAGAGGCTCTGTAGACATAGTGTGGGTTGTATGTTGTTTTGGGTAAGTCAAACTAGAAATGTTATATATGTATCACATGGTTCAACTCCACCATATAAGAAACATCACGAACCTTCCTATAAGTACTTGGACTCTGCTATATGAAGCCATTACTGGATCACCGTTACCTTCTCAAAGGAATCTCGGGATAAATTAGTGCCCAGCAATCTTGCCTCCCCAAGCTTAAACCAACCAACCAGAGAACAACATCTCCTCCTATGTAGGCCTCACAAGGAGCCATCTGGATACTTGACTAGAAGTTGTTATCATAGGCGAACTCTCATAATGGAAGAAACTGATCCCATGAACCTCCAACATCAATGACATATGCACGTAACATGTCCTCCAAGATCTGAATAGTGCGCTCAGACTGCCCATCCATCTGGAGATGGAATGTTCTACTCAACTCAACCTATGTGCACAACTCTTGTTGTAAGGCTCTCCAAAATTGCGATATGAACTGAGTGGCTCGATCCGAGATAATAGACACGGACCCAACATAAAGGTGAACATCTCATGAATGTAAATCTGAGCCAGCCACTGTGAAGAATAAGTAGTCATCACCCGAATGAAGTGTGCAGCCTTAGTCAATCGATCTACAATAACCCAGACTGCATCATATTTCTTTAAGGTCCGAGGCAAGCCTACCACATAATCCATAGTGATTCCTCCCACTTCCACTCCGCTATCTCCAATCTTATCAACCCTCCTGGTTTTTTATGCTCATACTTCACATGTTGACAATTCAAACACAGAGAGACATAATCAACACTATCTTTCTTCATTCTCTACCACCAATAGTGTTGTTTGATGTCACGGTACATCTTTGTGAAACCTTGGTGAATGGAACAATGCGAGCTGTGAGCCTCCTCAAGGATTAAATCTCTCAACTCATCAATATTTGGAACACAAACCCGTCCTTGAAGCCACATAACACTATCATCAACAATCACAACCTACTTATCACTACCGCTCTACACCGTGTCCCTCAATACCATCAAGTGAGGAACATCATACTAACGAGACATGATACGCTCAAACAACGATGGCTGAGCTACAACACAAGCAAGAACCCAGCTTGGCTCCAAAAAATCTAATCTCATAAACTGATTGGCCAAATCCTGAACATTCATGGATGGTGGCCTCTCTTCTACCGGTAAATATGCTAAACTGCCCTTACTCTCAGATTTCCTACTTAATGCATCAGCCATCACAATGGCCTTCCCCGGATGATATAATATGGTGATATCACAATCCTTCAGCAACTTTAACCATCACCGCTTCCCCAAATTAAGGTCCTTCTTCTTGAATGGGTGTTGGACACTCCGATGGTCAGTATAGACCTCACAAAGAACGACATATAATTAGTGACACCAAATCATCAACGTGTGAACAATGGATGCGAACTATAGATCATGCATAGGGTAATTATTATCATGAGCCTTCAACTCAGGGGATGCATAGTCAATCACCCTATTGTCATGCATCAACACCGTTCCAGTTCCAATACGCGCGCATCACAATACACAGTATAAGATCCCAAAATTATAGGCAACACCAATACTGGGGATATAGTCAATGCAGTCTTGAGCCTCTGAAAGACCACCTTACACTCATTGGACCATCTGAAAGGAGCACCCTTTTTGGGTTAATCTAGTCAAAGGTGGAGGAATGGACGAGAAACCCTCTACAAAATACCGATAATAACCTGCCAAACCCAAGAAGCTCTAAATCTATGTAGCTGAATGCAATCTAGGACAAATTTGAACTACCTTAATCCTCTTTAGATATACTTTAATCCCCTCATTAGACACCACGTGTCCCAAGAATTCCATTGAGTCAAGCCAAAACTCTCACTTGGAGAATTCAGCATATAGATTTTTCTCCCTCAAAGTCTTGTGTACAATCCTCAGATGCTCCTCATGATCCTCCCGAATATGTGAGTACAACAATATATCATCAACGAATACTATGATGAAAGAATCAAGATATGGTTGGAACACAGTGTTTATCAGGTGAATAAAGGCTTTGGGGCATTGGTCAGCCCAAAAGACATCACAAGAAACTCACAGTGCCCATAGCGGGCCTTGAAAGTCGTCTTCAGAATACTGAATCTCAAATTTTTAACTATGATACCCCGACCTTGAATCAATCTTCGAGAACACTCTAGCACCCTGAAGCTGATCAAATAAGTCATCAGTGCGTGGTAGTGGGTACTTGTTCTTAATTGTAACTTTGTTCAGCTGCCTATAGTCAATACACATCCTCAAAGTACCATCCTTCTTCCTCACAAAGAGAACTGGTGCACCCTAAGGCAACACACTGGGCCTGATGAATCCCTTATCAAGTAACTCCCGAAGTTGTTCCTTTAACTCCTTCAATTATGTTGGTGCCATGCGATATGGTGGAATAGAAATGGGTTGAATGTCCACCATTTACTTGACTCTTAGAACCTTTGTTGGTTTTGGGCAACGGGGATCAACTTACAGGACAGGAAAGGGCGATCCATCTATTTATTTGACAGAAACTCCGGCACCAGGTCAATAACAAAATCAATATCCCTGTTAGGTGGCATGCATGGCAGATCTGCAGGAAACACATCTGGGAAGTCTCTCACTATCGGAACTGACTCAACGGTAGGAGAATCAGCACTAAAATCTTTCACAAAGGCCAAATATTCCAAATATCCCTTCTCAACTGCCCGTTGAGCCTTAAAGTATGAAATCACTCTACTGGGAACATGATCCAAGGTACCTCTCCACTCAACCCTAGGCAACACCGGCATCGCCAACATCACAGTCTTAGTGTGACAATCAAGAATAGCGTGACACGGTGACAACAAACTCATGCATAAAATCATGTCAAAATCAACCACGATAAGCAGTAAAAAATCAACTCTCATCTTATAACCCCCAACAGACACCACACATGACCGATACACACAGTCACAATAATATAATCACCCACTGATGTAGATACATGAACAAGCATAACTAAAGAATCACGGGGCATATCCAAATAGCATGCAAAGTATAATGAAACATATGAATAAGTGGAATCGGGGTTAAATAATACTGAAGCATCGTTGTGGCACACTGAAACAATAAATGTGATCATGACATCGGAAGCAACTACCTCTTGCTTGGCTGGAAATATGTAGCAATAGGCCTGACCACCACCTAATCGACCTCCCCCTCTAAGGCAGCCTCAAACTACCTATGTCCCACCCCTAGCTGGTTGTGCGGGTGGTGTAGCAGCTGGTGCTGACATCATAGGCTGAGAGCTCTACTATGGTACTCTACTCAACAGTCTGGGACAATCCCTCTTGAGATGACTCACGTCTCCACATTCATAACAACCCTCCCTCAGAAGAACCTGATAACCTGAATGGATGCTCGTAGAACCCTGAACAGAAGGTGCTTCTAGGAACTCTGCCCTTCCATCGCACTGAATGATGAATGAGTTGGGCGAGCACTCTGTGAGCTCTGGCTAACTAAAGCACCATGAGGAACATAACGAGCTGCCTGAGCGGGCCTATATGGACGGCCTATGTTGTAATGTGACTGGCCTATAAATGAGGCACCGCTGAAACCACCTGAACTATGAGGCATCTTGGCCTCCCACTCCTCATGCTCAAGCATGCAGATCTGCTCTAAGCGTCTAGAAATCTTGTCAACCTGGTCAAACATAGCATCTGTCTCAACCTCTCCAGCCAAATTGTAACGCAAACCATAGTTGAGGTCATCAATGCACCTCTTAATATTCTCCCTCTCAGTAGGAACCAACCATATAACATGACGGGCCAAAACTGCAAACCTCATCTCGTACTGGGTCAAAATCATATCTCTCTAGCGTAGATGCTCAAACTCCCTATGCAACTCTTCTATACAATTATGTGAAACAAACTTCTCTAAGAAGAGAAATGGGAACTCATGCCACGAAAGTGGTGCTGCACTAACCAACCTGCCTAACTCAATAGTTTGCCACCATCTGTAGTCTGCCCCTATTAGCTGAAAAGTAAAGGCAGCCCCACTAGTGTCAAAAATACCGGTTATGCAAAGAATCCGCTGACACCGGTCTAGAAACTCCTGACCATCCTTTGACTCTTCCCCACTAAACTCTGGAGGCTTAAGCCTCCCAAACCGCTCCAACCTATTCTTCTCATCATCATTAATAGATGGACCAACCTCGGCCCGAACAGCGGCAACCAGCTGAACTAGCATACACCTGGCGTCTGGTGATCGTGAGCTAGCTGCTCTAAAGTACGGGGCGGGAGTCTGGGCACCCCTCCCAGCCTATGAGGTAGTTGGTGCAACTGGAAACCGCCTGAGCCAGGCTTGTACACACAATCAAAATCTGGGATAAGGCCTCTTGAAGGCAAGGAATAACGATAGGCACTGCTGGTTCCTAAGCTGATCCCACCGGATCAATAATGTCTTGTACCTTCTCCTCAGCTAAAGTAACAGATTGTTCCACAGGTGCAGCTTTAGCTATAATGTGAGCCCTGCCTCAGCCTCTACCGCGACCCCGACCTCTCGTGGCCGTAACTGGCGGTACTGGTGGCCATATACCTGATCCGATCGCACGTATCCTTACCATCTGTGAGATAATAGAGAAGTCAAGTTTTAAATTTCATTAATAACAAAACCACACAACAAGAATACAAGAAAGTGAAATTTTCCAATAGTTCGGTAGCCTCTCGAAGATAAGTACAGATGTCTCTGTACTGATTGATGCGTGGCTAGAATTCATGGTTTAACAAGTTATATGCCTTACATTTTATGTGCTTTAATGATAAAAATACACTTTTAATGTGCATAATGGAGTCTATTTCATGTGTAGGTGCATTGGAGATGCAGGAACATCAAAAATACGCTCAAGAGTCGAAAAGGAGTGACCTGGGCTATAGTCGGGCGTTTTGGCCTTAAATCCAGGCCAACCCGCGCGTTAGTGGGGCGTTTGGCCCCTAAATCCAGGGTCAGCCTAGCGTTAGTGGGGCGCTAGACCCCTAAAGCCAGGTCTGCCCTGGCGTTAAGGAGGCGTTTGAGCCCAAACGCCTGGGTCCCGATGTCCAGTCAATTCCGAGTTTTAAAGAGTTTAAGTATTTTCTGGTTGGAATAGAAGTCTCCTACACGTTTAGGGTTTGTCCTAAACATATAAATAGACC